>JASAND010015713.1:0-35917 GCA_030248195.1 Trissonchulus latispiculum
CTGGCACTACAAAAAGTTTGATTTTATTTCCTACCTCAAATCCAGAAAAAAATGCCCTAAACTAGCTCACCCCAAGATATAAAAATTTATTTGTAGCCTAAAGTTGGTATTGGGTCAAACCCACACGCATACACAATTATACGTATATAAACAGACAAACACCTAGAGAAAAAAATTTTAAAAATTTTGACCCTAGGGGGGAGGGGGGTAAAAGATACGTATGTATAAAAAAATGGAAACTGCGAAGGGTACGAAAACCGAAGGTCGAGGTTAGAACCCTGAGCTCCTGGCAGCCTAATGTAGCGGTACAGAGTGAAACTAGCCTAACACAAAAGTACCGTTACCCCGCGAGAGCAACTCAAGCGAGGAGACCGTGGCACAAGTGAATAACACACCAACCGCGCAGGAGCCGGCCGGGGAAGCCTCGCCAAATAAGTAGCCCTAGTGAGTGGGTGACACCCGCTCACCTCAGAAATAACACTAAACTAACCTAGGAGCTCAGTAAGACCTACCAAAAGTACACACAGCTAATGGAGATATTTAATAAGTACAACAAGTATTTATGGAAATATAGCAAATATAGAAATAATTAGTATATAAATTTAGGGGGGCAAAGCCCAACAAATACGTATAGTTATAAAGTAAACAAACACACACACAGACTCACCAGTAGAATTTATAAGGGCGAAGCCCCGCTAACGTACCAATACAAAGGCCCACTGAAGAATGATAGGGGTAGAAACTGTACAGGAGAATAGGGAGAGAAGACAGAGAGAGAGAGAGAGAGAGAGAGAGATACGACTGTACTGTACAAGGGAAAACCCACAACTGAAAGGGGGAGAAGTTTAACGGAGAAACCCCCTCCCAAGAGAAGCGCCCTCTAGCTGGGGTGTCCCAAAGCTCCAAGGGGGGACCCCACCCATCCAAACCTATCCTATAGGTGGAGCTACATGACACGTGAAGGAATGCTTGCTGACTAGGCAAGCCGACTATTAGCTAAGTAGATTGATTTCGTAATAATTGTAATAACGAAAAGGTTGACCGTTACAGTCAGCCTCTTGCGTTACAGTATTATAGCTATTACTACAAATGGCAGTTTCCAAGACAAAAACAATAAAAGAAGAACCAAGGTGGCATTTATGTACTCTTTACAATCTTTGTATAAGTATATTTGTTCTTTAATTTCAACAGTCCAATATAGGTACTCTTGATATCAGTAATACAATGTTTAGAACAGTGTATTGTGCACTGTCAACATTAGGGCGCCCTAACGCAACACTGGGTAGCCCTAACGCAACAGAAGGGCGCCCTAACGCAACACCAGGTAGCCCTAACGCAACAGAAGGGCGCCCTAACGCAACAAAATTGAAATGACCGAAGGTCAAAGGCGCCCTTACACAACTTTACCGTTTAATTCGCGCAGCAGAGAGAGACCAGCAAGAATTGATATAATCTTTCCTTTTTCATGTAAGTGGTTATGCAAATAAGCTCATATAAGTTAGTAGTTTTCTTATGTAATAAAAACGCTTCAAAGTTTTAGATGCCGCGGATGAGACCTACAAAAAAATTATGACCTGAATTCCAGGAAATTTTGAAAGCCTTAGCTCAAACGGTGTGATTTCTGCTGAGTCAGCTGGCTTTCACGGAAACATCGACGCCTTAAGTTTTGCCAGCAAGATTCCAACAGTAGAGATAAGAATGAGTTATCTCGAAATAAAATAAAAGAGTGCAGATTTGGGAGCGTGCACACGTCTCAACATAACTCGATTGTATTGCGTTAGGGCGCCCCTATGGTGCGTAAGGTCGCCCAGTACGTGCGTAAGGGCGCCCAGTGTATGCGTTATGAGGCGACTATTCCACTAGAAAGCATCCGAGCATGTTTCGTATTATATCATATACCGTTTAAATGCAAATAGAGGGGACCAGTCAGTGAAATCTTTAAAGAAACAATTAGCAAATACAAATTCCTTTAATGTGAGAAGTTTAAAACTAAACTAAAACTTTAAAACACTAATCAATGTAAATTAATTGAAAAATATTTTTTATTTCTGAATTTTTGTAAAATTATAATTATCTCCATTATCGTGTGCCAAGTTATAGCCAAAGAATCAAATCAAATTCAAAATCTAAGACTTCATGATTTTTCATGTTTTCCTAAGCTTATCTTATTTTTTAAAGGATTTTGTTTTGACACGCCACTAAATAAAGACTTACTATTTTAATCAATTAAAATTAATTTGCGCTTTCAAATTTCAGCAGTAGAAGTTTCACTTTTTAGTCGAAAAGACATATATTCATTAATGGGGAACCCCTCTATTTAGTTTAAACTGTGCATTACGTTAACACTTTCATTATAGCACTTCATTTATAATAACACTTTATTATCGTGAAAGCATTCAGGCTCCCAAACGCACTTACTGGGCGCCCTAACGCAACAGGCGCCCTAATGCACCAAAATTAAAATGACCTTAGTTCCCTAACACAACTTTACCCATACCTCATTGGATTTTCCTGACCTACTACATAAAAATCATTAAACTGTTTGGTGACGTGGATTAATTTTGCACAAAATAAAAAAGAATCAGCAAAAATAATCAGATACAAGTCGAAATATAGTCACCAAATATTTTGATAGGAAAATCAAAATATTACAGAAATCTGCAAAACCTGAATGCTGGAGTTACCCGACAATTGAATACAGTAGGTAACAGGCCGTAGAGATACGGACACCACTACCCACCAAGCAACCAATAACTCAACTGATACACTTGGGCACCTAAACTTGTCAATTTGAAGTATTAGGTAACTCCGGCATTAAACGAAAAAAGACAACCTAAGGGGGTTCCATTTTGATCAATTTTTAACCATCTCCGATTTCCCTCGTTTTCACATATAAGGATCTTTGAGTGGAATAAAATTAAACTCGTATCTCTTACGGTTGTTAAGTAATTTCAACTCAAAGTTGAAGTCCGCATGTGTTAAACATAGGAAACAGAAAAAGTGGTGATTTTATTCTTGCACCAAAAAAATCTCTCGACGAACAGTTGCAATCCTGCATAATTTTGTATTTATAATGTAGCCATAATCATAAACTGTGGTACGCTGGAAATAGAATTTTGATTTTGGCCCCTAAAGTTTTTAAAAGATTTTTATTTAACGAAAACAGTGGAAAATTGTCAAAATACAACGTTTCTTGCAGGTGAAAAGTGGGGTCTTCGGAAAGAATTGCAAATTGCTCTGATTCAAAGGCCTAAATGAAAATTCTAACTCCAGGGTCCCGTAGTACTTGAATTGGCGGCTCCACTGATACCAATGGTTCCATCGTATGTTTTTCCAGTTTCGAGATTTTTTTGGCACAAAAATGGGCATTTTTAGCAAAATTTTTAAAATCTCGGTTTTTTCGAAAATTTGGCTAAATTCCGACAACAGTATGGTCCTAAACTGCCTGTTTTCTATTCCAACTTGTGTATTCATGTCTTCGTATCTATTTGCAGCATTAATTATGCTGATAGCTGCGTCCAGTACTTTTCAGCGTGCCAAACGGGACCCTCGAACCCCGAATTTCTCAAAACAGCTATTTTTAAAATTTTTCAAAATATGGCATATTATACATCAATCGAAAGCTCTGATTGCAGGGATGAATTCTTCTCATAGAACTATGGGTCGAAAATGCTTCTATATTAAGTTAACCACTGTTAAATGGTTCATTACATCAGGAGTAGCAACTTGTTCCTCCGAGAAATTCTTTAGAGAAGCTTCTGATCAAGCCGGCGGGAAACTGTACAAAAATGTTTTTCTTAATAGTTTTCAAAGGTGTATAACAAAATAGGCTAAAAACGTAGAGTTGATTTATGAAAATTTGCCTCAGTTGGCTGCAGCACCCTGGCGCTCGCTCATATTCAAATTGCACACAGTTGATGGCTCGTAACTTACGGAGAACTGAACGAAACAACTCAAAATTTAAACCTAATCTGCACGACATATATGGCTAACTTATGCGTGAAAATGAGCGAAATCCGTCGCCTAAAAATTTTTCACGATGGACCCCCCCTTAAGTTGAACGTTTGTCAGAAAACATTTATTTTAGATAATTTCAAAATAGAAATCTTCAATTTTTCACACAACCACTAGAGAGCATTTGTAATGAAGTTGCTAGGATCCGGAGTCAAAAATCGCTCTGCTCTCCAGTCTAGTGACAGAAGTCGCTCTGCACTTGATTACACGGAAGGTCAGCACGTCCACTTAGTGAAGTAGACTTAGGCACCGGATCTCCGAAAGGTGGTGTTCCAAAATCAGAGATTCCCTGCAGACAACCTTCGTAGGGATCTTCCTCGTGAGTTCGTTTGTTGCACTGGGTTCCAGCCGATCGGCAAGAGGGGTCAGCACTTGCGTTGATTCGATCGCTGGATTGATGATGAGTCTTCTGCGTCCTGACCAGAACTTACCTTTGAGTAGTCCTGATCCAATCTTTAGGCTAACGCGCCTGACTTTCAGAGACAATCGCGCCTCTCTATTAAACTCTGAGACTCTAGGTCTGACACACCAATTATTTATTAAACTACGTACAGGTATTATGGATACACTCTTTGGCAAGATTACAAATTACAATACAAAATGCGTTATTAACAGGGGTCGTTACAAACTGTGCAAAGCAGTTACAATTACAGATCAGTACAGTATACAATTTACTGTACCAGAGTTGCCAGTTACCGTCTTTAGGTTATTATTAATATTATCCTAATTTAGGATAATATTACCCAAGATATAGGTTTAGTTAGGGACAAGGTTCAGTGGTACTTCTCCTTCTTCCTTTTCTCAAAACTCTGTCTCTATTACACTAACTATTACACTACTGTCTCCAACTCTCGACTAACCAAGTACCTATATGCTTTCTCGTGCGCCTATATGCTTGTGCTGTGCGACTCTTTATCCGTCCTTACAAACGGATTATCAAACTACAAATCAGCAAACTACAAACAAACAATTGTTAGCTGAGATAAACCTGGGGTCGGTCTATGGGTGAGTCCCCGAATCGTTGGACACTGCTTTCCCGAAGGTCCGCTCCAACACCTAGACAGGGTTACTGTACGGAACTGGCTTTTTGAGGAAATAGAGAAAATGGGGAGTCACCTGGTTCTGCCTTACTTATTCCTAATTAATGACAATTAAACAACTACACAGTTCAACGAATCTACGGCTTCTTCTTCTTCACTGAGGTTGGGGTGGCGCTTAGGCCAGAGACACGGGAGAAACGCCTCCCGACATAAAACTGATGACGAAAATGGTTGAATTCATGACTCAATAGAAAAGAGAATCGGTGTTTTAGTCCTTTTTCCAAGAATTAGATTTAGGTCTTTCGGTTTCTGGTTTAACCTCCCACTTTGATCAGGCGGTGCTACGCTCGCTGTCTCTGTCTTAATCCGCTACTCGGCAATGCAAGCCGTCTATGTACCTTCCAAAATGACTGGTCCTGATTATCTGACTGACTGACTGACTGATACGACTGATCCGGACTTCTGCGGTCCACTACTGAGCAACTACTTCTGAAGAACTGAGAGACACAAGACTAATGATCCACGGGCAGTTCAGATTCGGATAGAGCAGCGTAGCTTCGTCTCCGCACCTGAATCAAATGGGTTAAAACCCATTAGTAGAAGATTATGGTGCGGGAATCGAACCCAGCAACCATTAATCGTTCCTTTGCTTTCCGGGCCCAAAATGTGCATTTTGGGCCCCATTTGAACTTGCACTTGAAGAATTGACTAAAAACCGTTGGTTATTGCCTGTTTGACAATATTAACCGTTTCTGGTAACTTCTTGTCACCAATTGGGCCTTCCTGGCCTCTGCTAACTTGTATTATCAGAATTTAGCTAAACTTGCCGCATTTTCTAGCTTGAACGAAGTGATTCGCAAGGCTTCCACCTTGGGCCCGGCTGGGCCTGACTGAACTGGCAATTAGACGAAATGTTCTTGAGAAATGTCCAAAACCTGTGCTGTTTGCTGTTTTGCTGTCCAAAACCTACCTATATTCAGATTTCATTTGCTTTTGTCCTTTCCTTGCACAGACCGGCCTTCTAGGGCCATTTTGATGTGAAACGCCTTGATTCTGACCAAATTTTGCACGATCTTTAGAGCAAACCATAATACTGACTAATATTAGTATTTTCGGCCTGTGTTTGGCCTGATTTTGTCGGTTTGTCACGGGAAATGGGTTCATTTCCCGTGACCCAAAGATTAGATCAAATACATGTACGAAACTGGACGTTATATGGTGCGTTTCTGATATTGGAAGATGGTCACCTGCTAAATACTTATAATAATTACCTTAACTGATGCCTACCTACCTACTTATGCTAACTAACTAAAGCCTACGTAATATTAATGTTAGCTTACGATTACCTGGTGTTTTAACGTAAAATCCTTGTTAATTGATTATTGGCAGGTTTGGGACTGAAATAATGAACTTAAAATAAAACCTAACTGGCTGACTGTGAGTGAGTTTTCGCATGTAATTAGTTTTAGTCGGTTTAAGCAAAAAGGCAAAAACTCACTCACTCACTGTCTTAGCAGCCATTCTACGCAGTCCCTACTTACCGACCTACCGACCTACCGAACTACGTCTACTTCTAAATCTACCAACCCCTTATCCTAGTGCCCTAACAGGGGACGTGCCGAACCGCTATTCGATCCGGTGTTGGCAACCCCAGCAGCCAGCCGAGCGGAAGTCGCGCAAACTACCACCCTTTCACACGAGCACATAATTGCATTCGTGCAAAGCTGACATATAAATTAACAAAATTTTGATGAAAATGAATTTAAGTAAAAATTGTATATTCTTGTAGAGCTTGAAAAACTGAACATTTTTTGTGCTTACAGCACCAAAAAATGTTAAGTAATTAGTGAGAAAAACATAATTAAAGTTTGTTTCCACATATGCATAATTAGCACATCTAATGTATTAATTAAATGCACGCGCGCTGGGTTGCTAAATTGCTTCCTTATATAGGCTGGCTTAAACTTGTTCTAATTATAGCCCGTGTAGCTCAAATGGATGAGCACTGGATCTATTAATCCAGAGAACCTGAGTTCGAATCTCAGCACGGGTCTACTTCTTTTCTTTTGGCTTGTCTCACCTATTGGCCTTTTACATGGGAAGTTAAGTGATTACGGTAACGACCGTGAACCCATGCTAATTTTAAACCAAGACCATTAATACCCCTATCTTAGGCCTAACTATTTCCCAGTCCTTAAGAATTCCAGCTAATTAATACCACAAAACTGCAGACATTTTCCTACCTGGTACTAAATAAACTACTAGTCCGCTAATCGGATGTCTAGCGCATTTTACTAACCTATAATCAATTTCGTAATAATTTAGATTATTCTGTTATGGCCCTGATTCGGCTATTTCTGGATTCCATGAATGCGGCTCATCCGCCCCCTAATCGCAGGGCAACCTACACGGATGACCGGAAATCCAGAAGGTTTGGCAGGCCTAATTCGGGGTCCCCGTGACCCTAGGCTGCAAAACCTGCCTAAATCGCCAAAACTACCTTTATTTCTTATACACATTCCTACGACTTTCACTCCCAAAATTAGTACTATCACAGCAATTACACATCCAACTAATAAACATTACAGATTATAATTTATCCTGTATTTGGGTCCAAATTGCTACTCAATTTGGCCCATTTTCCTGCCTACTATCTGACTATTTTACTCATTCACTCTGGCAGTCCCAATACCCTTATCAGACAAAGGGGGTTTGCATGGTATGCCCTCATTCACCCTCGCACTCACACAATTTTGATTACTAACTCACACTTTACAAAAGAAGGCTAGCCCTGGAACCTCACACTCCATGAGGGGTTTACCCAGGAAGCCACTTACGTAAATTTGGGGGGGTCTCATTCACACTACAAATTACAATACTGTTTACACATATGATTATTCAATATAACAAGGCCTAACTACTTCTTGACAAAAACCTACCTACTTGTAGTATGCATATTTGTTGTCTTGATTCTGAAGTAAATTTGACTTGCATCCTCCCGTATTTGCCTTAAACTTTGGAACTTTAGTAAATTTGATAAAGGAATTTTTGTTGGATTTTGAAACTTTGGTAATTTAAGGAAAGCTGAACGAGTAATAATTGCTCAGGCAATTATTACTACAACAAAACTACACAGACATATTTCCGCAAAGGACAGCTTCAAATCTATTAAATTAATAACGGGGAAGCCGGCCATTCCCCTTAAAACAACTGATGATTAATAATAAAAACCAATTCAGAGTTTTTAGTTCCTAACATTTTGATGCCGACACAAGGTTACAATTCACAATAACAATACACAATTACAGACAATATGGTTGGCTTCGGTAGCGCCTACTTTTGCGAATATGGCCGGCAATTCCTAATTGCCGGCTGTGGGGAGAAACAATCCCTAACTTAACTCAGTTCCGAATATGAGGTCGTAACTAAGGGACCTCCTATCTCAACTCAGGGGTGGGTCCCCACTCAAAATCCCAATTCATTATTGCAACCCCAAAAACATCAGTACACACACAATATTTTGGGCGTAAGCCCCTGTAAAAATTAAGGCCATTCAGGCCGTGGCTTGGTTGTATAAAGTTGATTTTAAATAAGGCCCGAAGGCCACAAAAACGAAGTTTTAGGCCAAAAAGGCCTCTTAAAAATCCCTAAAAGTGCGTTCCTGGTGCAGTTCCTGGCCGAGCATAGTGCGCTCATTTGGCCCTCATCGTGTGGTGTTCGTCGTGTGAGCTCAGATCATCCCTTCTGACCAGTGTGGGTCAGAAGGGGCCCCTAACTCGAGTCCTAAGTACGCTTTTTGTTCCCGGCCAAATCGCTGGCACAACGGGAAAGCGTACTGCTAGAGAGAGAAACATACGGCCGCTCTCGGCCAACCTCAGACGAACACTGACTGAGGTTTGAATTTTTCCAGTGAGCTGACAGGAGTCTGACAGCTCACTGGTGTTTGCTTTTCTGGCGGAGTCTCTTTGATTTTTATTGGGGCTTCCAGAACTTTCTGGAAGCTCCCTATCTTAAAGCGTGTGCCCAACTCGGGCTGGCCACGCGGCTGGTCCGTTGGAGGGGAGATTAACGAGAAAATGGAGTTATTACCCTCCAACTGACCCTAATTTTGATTTATTTCCCAAGCTGAATTTTGGGAAACTTTGCAGACTTTTTGGTTACCACGTAAAGGTAACCAAAGGGGAAAATACTGGCTTTAAAAATAAAGTTAACAGAATTGAAAAACAAAATTGTACACAATAAAGGCCACTCGGGGCCGAATATGGAAAAATAAATAATAATTGCCAATTTGGCCGTGTTATTTAGTAAAATTTATATTTATTATTTTTAGGCATTCCCTTGTCTCCAAGCCCCTTTCTTTCTTTTTGGACTTGACCTTTCGGCCATAGCAAGGGAAGCCGCCCGTTGATCCCAGCAACAATTGTCCTTCCTCGCCAAGACTCTAAGTCTAGCTGGAAAAGAAACGGAAGGGCAATTGTTGCGTAAAAATATGCATACTAGCTACGTAATTTTTCAGACAATATAAACTAGATATTATTAATCTACGTACCTAACTACCTAAGACCACCCATTTTCTTTTCTTTTAAATTATTAGGGAGGGAGTTAAGCCCCCTCCGAACGTAATTTCACACCTTATGCGTGTGTTAAGTTCCTCTCTGCGAGGCAAGTCTCTGCTGGGAGAGGATTGTGTGTCGTTTCTCCCACAAAAGGGTACCGCTAACATCTCTAATTTATCTTAAATGACACTTAGGGCGGGTCAAACAAAGGAAATTAAAGGTCGCAGTGATACATAAAAGGCATATATGTAAAAGGCACATATGTGTATATATGTGTTCTTCTAACTTAAATTTCTAACTGACCAGTAACTTTAAAATTTTGTATGGGTACATACTGGAAGTAGATAATTCAAAGATTTAAAAATATATTTAAATTCTAAATTATATTTGTCGATTTTGAGATTCGAAATCAGCCTACTTAGCAGCATTGACTCTGTAAATGTTTTTAGACAATAATATCAAATGTCAGCGTATTGGTCAGCAATATTCTGTAAATGTATATTGTTTTACAAAATAATATCAGATGCCACAGATCCTCATAACGTCAAACGTAAATCACTAAAATTATCATAAATTGACAAAGAATTTATTTAAAAAACTTCATAAATTGTAACTTTATAACTTTATAAAAATTGTGAAAATTGATAGTTTTGCACACACAAGATTAAAGTAAAACTATTAGACCATTCAAGTGCTATAACATGGCTTTTATAACATACGAAGGGTATACGGTAGATGTGTTAGAAAATGAAAATTAATTGAGCAGAAATCATGCTGAGTTAAGTGGCAGGTGATTAATAGTTCTCCAAATTCCAATAGTAAAATGTGGGAGAAACGACACACAGCCCTGGGAGAGAGCCAGCAGAGGCTCAAAGGATATGAATGGAAACATGAATGGGCGTAACCTCACACATAGTTACGCATTGTTATAAGGTCACTTAAGGCCAATATTACAGAATTAAAATGTAACTTAATCAAAACTTCTTTCACTTGTAACTTTCGCAATATTGGGAGTTAGGTGACCGGGTTTGGAGTTTTAGAATCAGCAGAGAATTGCCTTTCAGATAAAACCAACTTATATTTTGACCAAAAATCTGACTAATTAACTAATTATCACCTAACTAATGCAAATTAAGCCTAATTAACACCTATGAACACTAATTAACACTATTCCGTGCCCCTAATTGGCGACTTATGGCCTTATTTTGACCCATCTTCCAATATTCGCACATATTAACTGCGTAAAACGTTTCTAACTCGAAGTTTCTGGCTAAATGGTTGGTTATTCAACAACTTCTTTCGTCGAACTTATTTTCCTTGATGATTTTTCAGCTATTTTAACCAATTTCTAAGTGATTTCTTGACAATGTGAGGCCTTATTCGTGGCCTGGAAAGAGTAACGACTCCTCCATTATACGGAAACCCGTATTAGGGCCTATTGCTGACCCGGGAAGGGTAACGACCCCTCCATTACTGACTGATAACCTACCTAAGCATCCTTAGACTATGTTCCACTGAGATTCTATTCCATCTTCGTGTCATTTGCGTGAGAGTAGTACTACTTCCAGTCTTATTCTTCCTATTTACACTAGAACCTATGTCCCTAATAATGAGTTTCTGGGGGGTTTCACACTGACTGGCAACTCTGGTAATTATATAGCAATTACTTTATACAATGCTTGGACGTTCCACGGTTCACATCAAGATTTCACAAGCACGCCACTCATAACCAGTGCATTAGAAACTTGGATCAATTCCATCAAGAATCACAATCTACTACAGGCTGAGCTTTTCTTGGTCATTTTTGGGCTTTTATTTTGCCTTTTCCATTACACATTTCTAGAAATTTCAGGTAATCCATAACTATTATCTCTTTAATTGTGGGCTTTAATTGAGTTTCCTGTTAAGTCATCTAGTAAACGGAAACATTTTTCACCAAAACCTAGACAGCAAAATTCCAACCAAGTCAGCTCATTTTCGTGGTACAATTATCCCCCGCTACGTTGGTTCCATGGAATCTCGCTATAATGGTGTACTCAAAGTCTTTTGATAGACGCACAGTTTTATAGTAAATTTAAAACACGACCACTTTTCCTATTGTGTATTAGCTAGGTTATATTAAAGAAATTTATTCTTATTCAGTCCATTTCATTTTTCCGGCTACGCCTCAGCGCAGCCGGCTACTATACATTATTCGGTGCAGCTACTTTACTCAGCTGCACGTTAAAAATTTGCTTAAAAATTCAGTCAAGTGTTGAGCATACAGGGGGTTTGGTTTCCCAGTTTGTTGCTGCGTATATCAGTGCAGTACATATGCATGCATTACATTGTTGGCTGCTTCAGAATCCTGTGAAATATCTAATCTTACTCAGGTCCAATATGCAATGTAGGATCCTGCTAAGCGTGCGAAACATTTTCGTTAGAAATAAGGAATGAAAATCCAGGTTTGCAGGTCCTGCTGAAATTAATAAAAATGTTACCTTTAAATTTGGAAACTCTTAGCAGTTTTAGTAGCTTGCCTTGTAAGCAACCTGATAGCTAATGTCGAACTCAAACGGTCTCAAATAAAGGCAGACAGTAGGCATACGAAATACATTTCCAGTTAAACTCAAATTTTGGATTTCCTAGAAATTATTCAAAGTCAGTTTTTAGCTAGTTTCAGAAGAAACGTTTAACGTCTTTCTGGTAGTCTGGCTTGTGGTCGTGTATCTGCAGACACTGAAGTGCACGTATTGTTATTATCAAAAGTATATTATGACAATGAGTAACAAGTTTCAGACAAATTATATATTCATGCTCAGGAAAAGGCTAGACTGCGTAGCCGGCCCCTGACTGGAATACAGTCTCAGTTCCATAGCTTACTCAAAAATTTTACACACCATTTCTGCTTATTACAGAACACAATGAATAATGGGTAGCTGTTGACCAAGTACCCATTTAAATACTAAAGTAGATAGCCCTCACTCGGTTTATTCTTTCCATATAATACAGTCCAATGTACTACAGCAGCAATTACCCAACACAACGATAAAAGAAACTCAGTGATGCACAAAAAGACAATTGGTGCCAACATAACTGTACAACACAACAATACAATCAGTATAATACGACAGAAACTAATACACCCATGCTATGTCGATATACTGCCGCTTAAATATAAGATATATAAAAGAAAATGTTATTGAAATGTTTGTTGAAAATAAAACTTCTATTTCAGCAAGCATTTTCAATATTTTATAATCTCTCCAAACCACTACCGTTTATTGGGCGTCTTGGTCTTGGCGTAAAACTTGATGCATAACTTTTATTCGATAATCAAATAGTTTTTATGCAATATCGCTGAAAATAAGAAGACAAAAACGTTGGTAGCAATAGACATAGCATTTGGAGCATTTGTAAAGCAAACTGTTACAAACTTTGTTAAACTACCTTTTCTTCTACGAAATGCTATGAATTACAAATTACAAATACAGCACACACATTAATTTATCACATATCGAACATAGACACAGACATTGTTAAGATTAGTAGCAATTTTTTTAAATTCAGATAATATCCTTAATTTGACATTATCACACCGGAAAAGCATTTTCGATTCAATTTTTGGAGCGGCTTCCTAATTTGAACAAGTTTATCTGAACACTAGCACTATTTACCAAAACAGAGATGAGCTCATACTAGACGATTCTATGGCGTACCCACGTCTGTGCGTAACTTCCGCAAAGCTTCAAGATCCAGTTAAGATTTGACGATTTAAAGGGGGACTAAACGTTTTTGATTCAGCTTTTCGTTAGGTAGATACAAGCTTAAGCATTAAGCTTACAACTTTAGCTTATTTCTAGCTAACGAAAAGCTGGAAAGCTATTTTCAGATTTCTGTTCAACCAAAATGGAGACAAAAGTTTTGGTTCCACCTGGTTACCCCTGAAATACCTAATAATTTAAAATTATGAAGATGTCGAAATTTTGCTGCTGATCGATCGAAAATGTATTCAACTGCATCCATAGCAAATTTGGATTAAAGCTGTTACGTTTTGCGATAGTTACGCACGGGTGTGAGCCTGCCTTAGCATCGCAGGGGACAAGATATGGAGCATAGAGTACTTAAAGATTGATGTCAAGTGCGCATGTTGTAGCCAAGTATCTGCCTTGTTGGTAAAGGCTTAAGGTACTGGTACCGATTCGTGTATTTTTGGGCTTTAAAAGCGCATTTGCCGTCAAAATTCATTCAAACTTGCTAAAGTTACATCATTTAGCCCAAGAAACATTTTAGAAAAATTGCAGCGAATTGAGTAAATTATAGTCTTTCAAAGTTTGGTATATACCTGTATATACCTGTATATCAAATCTGTATCCTAACTCATTTGCTGTCTGATGAATTGTTTATCAAAATCGGGCGAACATGCAGAACACTCCCTTCAGTTGCCAACAGCGGCAGAGTCCCGGAAAAACGTACGAAAGTGTTAGTTTTTAATCCTACCTTCTGAGCCGATGTTATCATCACCTAGTAAACTAACTAGCTGTCGGAGTTGACTTCGATGTCATTACCATTAACACTTGAAATTAACCTAGACTGCTGGCTACAAAGCCCGAATTGACAACACAGGCCACTGAAATTACATGACAGTAGACAAAGCTTATAAAACAGCTTAAGTTTAAAACACTAGAGTGTACACTAATACTATAAATACTAATACGAAGAAAGCTTCACAAAACTACGCAGACCGACGTATTTACCTTATGCGCGCTGCCTCTGAGAGGGCGAGATTAAAGAGTAGTTTAAAGACTTTCAACATTTAAACTCATCTAAATTCAATCAGTTAACGCGTTGTAAATTACTTAACCGGCAGCACGCAAAGGCTCTTATGTAAGGACTGACTTGGCTGACTTGACTAAGTACAGTCTCATCGCTTGTATATTAAATATATCAAAAACATACAAAAATTAAGCAATACTAAGCTTAATATAAAATCATTCTCAAAATGCAAGAAGCTTGATCGTAGACTGGAGATTAAAAGGAAGTAAGCGTGGCGTGAACAATCCGAGTCTTAAAATTTTCTCCGAATACGATACCTTTTCAAAATGTTAAGCCTTTAAAATCAGAAGCTATCGGAATCATTTATCCAGTCTTGTTTTTTGCCATACGCTATCAAATTTTCAATAAATTAAAATTTCCTTCGTCCCTTAATTTTCAGATAGCTACTTGTTGCATGCTACACATTCCAAATACAGGCAAAACATCTCAGGACCTAAAGCAGTAGTAGGTAAAATATAACAACACAAGCACAGATAACACTTATTAACAATAAACTACTTCAATACTTATTAAACAATACACCATTTTCAGTAAACAATTACTACAGACATACATTGAAACAGGAAAACAAAATTGGAAGTTAAAATAAAATTATCCATTTGTGTGTTTTGGAGCGTGCTGTATTAACTTATCATTTCTGTATTGCTGATCCGATCTTGCCCATAAAATCCTTGTGTTTTAATAATATAATATTTCGTTCCATATAATATAATAGCGCAGTCTAGTATAGTGCTATTCTTATAAACACCAAACGCTTCAAAATCTAGCTTATGAACTAATTTTATACCGCTTATATGCAAGAATTTAACTTCTAGATTTCCCATGAAGCAAATTAAAGTGGGTTGGAACTAGCTCTGGCTCTCCAGTGACTGTGCTCAAGGATATTACTCAATATGCACTGTAAATCATATCTAAGTAGCTCCTGGAAAAGAAATCTGTACGCTTGCATAATCATTCAATTCCAAATATGGGAAAAAATAGCTATTGATCATTTTATTTTAAGCTTCCACTTTCATTACCCGAATCCAAATCTGTGCCCTGTTTTGTAGACAAACCTCTACATTGTACGTCTTCCAATTGAGTTGTTTCCGCAGATTCAGCGCTTTCATTCGATTTCCTGTCATCGGAAGAGCTGATGCTTTCTGAATACATGGAAGAGCTGCTACATTCATCCTTACTGGCTGGAAATAACTTCGACTGGTTCGACACATCACAGCCATCAATTCTACCAATACGTGACTGACAAAGTTTTCTTCGAACACGACGTTTCGGTGGCGACTCCTAAAGAAATGTATTGAGCAATTCATCTGACTGTAACAGAAACAAGAAAGAAGACTGTCTACTTAATGAAAAGATAAAGATAAGAGATAAGGACTGTATTATTTGTTATAGAATATATTTGTATATGGGAGCGGGATGAGCAAGAACAAGACGCGGTTGGATGTCCATTCAAAAATGTGTCAGAAAAGCTTGGTTCGAGTACAAACTTAAGCTTGGATCGATTGTGTCTGAGTGGCTCAATCAGTAGAGCGTCGTATAACTAACCGAAGGCATAATTAACCGAAGATTGTGGGTTCGATCCACACCTCAGACCCGAATTTTTTAGGGTCTATGGTGCCGCTGTGACAACTTTCTTTCTATTGTATTGTATTATAGCTACCCGCATTAACCACAGTTTCATTTGGAATTAAACATCATGTTAAGGATACCGTTTTTATGCTAGCGGGTCCCTACTATTTGATTGGCTATCGCAACCCTCAACCCACTAAACATGTGAGGAATATGAATATGCAAACGGGGAATACTCGATCTTAGATAAAAGCACAGTTGCGCAACGTAATTAAGAAGAAACCTTGTGACTTACTGTTCACCTAATGAAATAATTAGGAACTCTTATTCGCATAGTAATTATGGAACTTACGTGTGATTCACTGGCTGATCCATTTATAGTCACTGTTGAGGAGTCAGAACTCGAGGTTGTTCCAGAAAACCTATCCACACTGTTTTGATCGGATTTTAGTTGTCGTTGATCCTCTTGACGCTGGCGTGATCGTCGGTTTTTGAACCAAATCTGAACAAGCATTGAAACTTTCTTCTCACAAATTAACAAAGATCATAGCGCCCTAAACCTCACTGGTATTTAGGAACCTCGTCCAAATTAGAAGCGTATATTACTACCGTAGTTTGCTTTGAAAACGTATAATAAACGTTTGCTACAACCGTAGGTTGTATTCATGTTTTTTAAGGTTGTATATACCTTTTCTAAAGGCTGCTGCAAAGCCTGCTCAGTTTTGCTTTGTGCTTTGTACTGCACTGCATACACGTAACTTAGTGCTTAGTCTAAAAGTTAACTGTAAAAACTGGTTCATTGAAAAGCGTAGATATCTTGTCAAACCGTATATACGGTAGAAATTATACGGTTGAAATCTACGCTTTCAATTTGGACGGGGTTCCTTACACAAATATTTATAGCTTATTCTATTTTCTTGACAAACAATTTGTGGACAATATTCATTTTGTCAGTTTCCGTTTTTTAAATTCAGGAGTGTTGACCTCGTTCTTTTTTGTAATTTCTTTGACCTATACTCACAGAGCCCAGCAGGTGACAAATGATTAGTGAGAACAACGTTTCAGCAAGGAAAGTGTATTTTGGAAGCAATATGCCTAGTCGATCCATATTCTACTTGCAAACTGACATGCGTTTTCCCGACTGACTGACTGACTGCAAAGATCTTGTCGGTAAAAGTTATTCAGTGAAAAGAATCAGACTTATTTCGATTCACCCCCATTGAACATATTTTAAACAAAAGATACTTATACCTTTACATAAAATACCGAAAGTGGGTGAAAGAATATCAGGACGAGACCAGCTTCTGGATTAAAATATAAAACCGTCCTACCTTCTTTCTAAATACCCTGAAATCAATCCTGCTTGTATCAAATCTGTTGGGGAATTTTCTTCCTGGATAGGCAAGCAGACCACTCATTTTTCATCACATATTATACTATGGATAAGATGTAGTGGTGGTTAGGTTGCTAGCACTAGAGCACTGAGTTTTTGACTTAATTTGTCTAGAGGATTGGAAAACGATGCTACAAGTCTGCTTACTGCATTGATTGATGATGATAAAAAGTTGATTGCATTGATTGTATGTTTTCATTTCCTTGCTGTTTTCGTGCAACAAATACGGCACGGAACTCCAAGGCCAAGCATGGTTTTTACAACAATATTTGATACCTTGTGACCCGTTTACGATAAGTATTATTTTTACTGGGCTACTTTGTTTTCTATTTGAAAGTTTAAGCTTACTTCTTATCCGATTAATTCCCCTTCGACTTAAGTTACGCTTTTATGGGTCCGTTACGTTAAACTCACTAACAAAAATATGTCCGGAAATTTTGTGACAAAATAAATTTAGTTACGAATTTTCCGGCCTAGTCAACTTTAGTCCAGAAAATTTGTGACTATTGCGTATAGTCACAAGCTTTCCGGTCTATATTTTTCAATATTCAAGCTATGCTATCTAGCTAGACTATTCAAGCCACAGACATTTTGTCACACTTTTTTTAAATAGTCACATAATTTCCTGACTAAAATCACCGACAGTCCGGACATTTTGTGGCTGAAAATAATTAGTCACAACATGTCCGGAGTAAAAATTTAATTAAAATTCTGTGATAAAAAGTTTAGTAACTACTAGTTGAAAATCACTAAGCAAAAATCACTTAACTACTAGTAGAGTATTTATACTAAAGTTACTAAAATACTAAGTAAAGCTACCCATCAGGGCGAGTTTTAACGTGACGACGACCTTTGGGTTTACTTTTCTAAACATCTACATGTCGTAGAAAATTACCTCAACAGTGGGTCCACGCAGTTGTGTTTGATTAGCTAGATTATTACGGCGCTCTGACGTTAAATATCTTCCATTTGAAAATCCGTCTTCCAAAATAGCTAACTGTTCCTTGGTGAAAACAGTACGGCATCGTTTTCTGTGCTTCTTCGAACACGGTAAACCAGGTGGCCCTTTCTGAGGGTATATCACAGGGAATAGTTCAGTAGGAAGATAGGCTGGAGTATTTGGAACATTTGGCAGCGACGCATCTGTAACTTATAAACTAAAAATGTTGATACCACAAGCATAATAAAACGATATTAAATCCCAAGCATCGGAACCATTTTCAATAAAAATTAATGAAAGATTGTGCGAAACAAATAAAATTAAGGTGCTGTTAATAAGATTCAAAGTATAACATAAAGTTCACATGAGTAGAGATTTAGTGTGCGTAACAGGTGAATGGCCAATGTTTTCACGCTGCCGGCGCGAAAACCACTGCCTGGCGTATGACCAGGTCCACACGACTGATAAAGGTAAGTAGGGTTGAGCCGGGGCCGTGTAACGGAGCCGGGCTCCATGCCGGGCCGGGGCCGGCCCGGCCCTGCAAACGTTTCAACGGCCCGGTCCCAGCACGGCCCCGTTGATTTTGGGCCCCGGCCCCGTAACACGGCCCCGCGGGGCCGACGGGGCCAACGGGGCCGACTGGGCCTCCGGGGCTGATTTGCTCATAAATAAAAATTTTGTTCTATATTTTTCGCTGTACGTATATATATTTTCGGCTTATATATGTAACACACATTTCTATTTAATGTGGCGTTGTGTGTTATCAGTTATCGAGCTATATATTTTGAACCTTTTCAAACTTACTTAAATTTGTCTTGAGAACTGTGCTGGCTGTACGGTATTAGAGCCAGTTTGGGTTTTATGTTTGTTTTTATTTAATGTTTGGCATACGATCTGTTTGCATATACAACTTGAAAAGGTTCGTTTGAAGTTTGAAAAGCTTCCTCTATTTATTTGACTGAATAAAGCCAACATAGCGAAATTCGGAAACTTTCCAAAATTTAATACAAGAATTACGACCACAAGGTGTCAGCTTTGGCCTGCTTTACTGCTGAATAGTACACAAAATAAGCTATATACTGCTGCAGAGTCGATTTTAACTCGTGCGCGAATGCAGAATTTAGCTCAGTGCAGCTCCTTTAAACCTTGACGCAAAAATGATCGAGTTAATTTAACTCAACTAAACTCGCAGCTCGAAAAGGGCCAAAGTTTGAAAATCGTTAATGCAAAACATAAATAAAATATCAGCAGCAAATGACACGCTTTGACGTGACAACAAATGCCAGTAACTAATGATTATTGATAGCTATTAATAGCTAAATGTAACGCAAGCCATACCTACAATTATCCATTAAAATATTTATTAAAATCGCCATTCGGATGAATCATCAAGACTGACAATATTGTGCCAATATACTTGCAGAGGCTGTGAAATGGAGTCAGGCCCGACGGGGCCGTGATACAGGGCCCCGGCTTGGGTCGCCGGGGCCATCGGAGCCAACGGTGCCGTCGGGGCCGTGTAACAGGGCCGGGGCCGGGCCATGTAACGGGGCCAGGGCCGGGGCCGTGTAACGGTGCTGGGGCTTAAGGCCGGGACCGGGCCGGGCCGGCCCTGCAACCTGGAAAGGCCCTGGCCCAGCCCAGCTAAAGGTAGGAAGAAAAATTGCTAAAACGTTTCTTGTTCAAAAGAAGGTGAATGCCAGTGTAAGGGAAGCAGGCATAGGAAAGATTGGTAAGCCTGCAATGGGAGTTCAGCTGATGGTCCCGTGGTGTAGTGGTTAGCATGTCTGACTCTAGAGCAGAAGGGCCGTGGTTCGATCCCCGGCGGGACCAATTCTTTACTTTCAATGGTGAGTGAAAAGCTGAACCTCCCTCTTCCCTTCTCTCTTCTAGGTCCTGGTTTCGTGGGTACGAGGGTGCCCGACGCCTCCCGTTCGGGCTTGTCCTTGGTTTCGTCATGGTCCACCAACCCTGGTAGAAGTTACTTTGAGTAACGGCATTATGTCGTTGAGATGGATTTAGTTACAATCGCGTGCATCGCCAAAATGGTGTATGGTATGTGCTGACCCTATGAA
Source organism: Trissonchulus latispiculum (assembly GCA_030248195.1). Lineage (NCBI taxonomy): Eukaryota > Metazoa > Nematoda > Enoplea > Enoplida > Ironidae > Trissonchulus > Trissonchulus latispiculum. The sequence goes on from JASAND010015713.1 coordinate 20,403, forward strand.
GGTGTACACTGTAAATAAATCATGAGAAGGTCGTTTGGAAGAAGAATATTTTGCAACGTTCAATTTGGAGCACATAGTCTTTTTTATTCGACTTGGCGATATATATGCTAGTTGGAACTCCATTCAAAGCTTACGATGAAGATAAATGAGGATGAAGAAGGGGAACGGCTGTTCGCGAGAGCCCATGCGTCAACGGAAATTGAACTAACGACAGAATCAACGGTGCTGTTATTCTCACAATTCCTGAATGCTTTTCTAGGCCAACTGAGCTACCGAGGCTACAGTCGCACCAAGCTAGAAGGAGTTCCTTTCCAAACTGAAGTGACAATGAATTATACAACGCGGACAAACACATGATCCAGGGCGAAGTACACGCTGGTGTCCTCAAGCTTCCTGGGTGTGAAAGTCAGATGCACGGTGAAACGGGGTGACTAAGGCACGCGGGGTGAGTAAGGCGGATTCGGGAAACTTTTACTGTGGGCCGGTGGGCGGAATTTTGGGCAAGCACAGTCTCCTTCCGGAATTGTTGCCTATCGTAAATTTTGAAATGTAGACGTTATTTTAACTATAAAAATATTTCCTCGCTGGCTTGTACAAACTTCTAGCATGTGGGTCAAGATAAGCAACTTTCCAGGGGACAAAAAGTATGAATTTATAACCCTCCGCTAAAAATTTTGTATGTCCTCCAGCTAAAATCTTACTATGTTTTAAGTTCACAAACATGCCGAATCGTCCAAAAATATAATTGGATATATTGTGGAAGTTTTGGTAAGCAAGAGCGCTTGCCTTTGATGCCCCCAACATTGGTGGAGTTTTTGGGGTGACTAAGGCAGCACATATTTCCCTTGACCCGGGAGGGGAAACCGCTTCAGATAGCAAATTTTTGACAGAAAAACGTTTACTGGTGATCTAGGAAACTGTATAGGTTAGGATAGGAGACAATGCTACTTCAACGAATCTCCATGGTTTCCAGAACATCCTTATGAATACCAATTGGGTTCGCGGTTCAGCATCAGCCTTAGCATGTGAGATGGCTTGGTGTCTTGATTTTTTCGGAGCGAGTGTTCAAGGTAGTGATGTTATAATCTCATTTCTGGTTCACTACAGGCCCTCTGCCATCCTTTTTGAGTCTTGCCAATTAGGCTATCCCTGTGGGACAACATCAAAATAGTCTGAGAGCTAAAAGCGTAACTGAAAATGATTGAATCTGGTCGAAAATCGGCCCTTGTCTTGAAAACAAAGTTATGCGTGAATTTGATGCTGAATTTGCTGAGTTTAGTGGACAAGACTTGCCGTAGGATTATCTTAATACGTTTTGTGCGGAATACTGACCAGTCATTTAGCTGTACTGGTTGCCCTTTATTCGTTTCTATTTTTTCATTTTAAAACCGTTTTAGGCTGCCTTAGACACACCCAGAACAGGTCTACAAGCACAACTACGCAGAAAATATGCAAATATTGCGTCAACTGCCTTATTCTACCGACACGAGGGGTGAGTAAGGCAACCCCACTTTTTTAAAAAACCTAGTGAACGCTGTCCCGTATGTAAGAGGCACCTAGCTCTATCGATTCTTCACGGTGCTGCCCACATTTGAAGCCCAAGATGGTTGGAATTGGCCCAATATTGAGTTTCGTGCATGCATTTAAATTTTCAAATCTGCCTTAGTCACCCCGTTTCACCGTAATGTAAGAAATGAAATTGCCACTTCAGCACCTGAGACCCGAACAATTCGGACTTCGGGTGGGATTCGAACCCAGGACTTTCGGATGAACCCTCCAACGCTCTGCCAATTGAGCTACCGAGGCTACAGTCGCACCAAGCTAGAAGGAGTTCGTATCCAAACTGAAGTGACAATGAATTAATAATGCTTTATACAGCGAGGACAAACACAAGATCGTGTATTATTCTAAAATTTGACTAATTCAAGAACCAACAAGTAGGACATAAACAATGCTATTAAAGCAGTTTACTCTACAGAACAGACCTGTATATAAATTCTCCTTTTATTAAGAACATGCTATCTGTAAAATTGATTATTACTTAAGTTATTAAGGGCTGTCGGTAAGCACAATTTCTATGAAACTACTCTGAATGTATGCGTTAAATTGTCATTATCAGCTAGTTTAAGTTCAAAATTTTACAAAAATCCTGGCATTTTAAGACGTTTCCGACAGATTCGGCATCGGCAAAGTCTTCCATTTTTTTATTTCCAAATATCAAAGGAACACATCTGTTTACAAAAGAATTAGATAATTGCAACACTCTAGATGTGAAGTGAGACATCCAGCTGTGAAAACGTATAGGTTGTTGCACAACATAGAGTGCACTAGCTGATTTACAGGCACGCTAAGCAAAACTGCGATGCGCGAGGGGTTGTGATGCACGAGCGAAGCGAGTGCATTACAAACCCGAGCGTTTCGTGAAAGCTTGCACGAGAATTTTTTTGTGGTACGAGGGCGGAGCGAAGCGGAGCCCGAGTACCAGAAAAGAATTCGAGTGCTAAGCTTTACGAAACACTCGGTTTTCACTACCCCTTGCAGTTTTTGCTTGGCGTGTCCGTAAGTTAGATAGTGTGCGAGAAATTGTGCAACAACTTAGTTGTGAAATAGCTTAGTTCAAATTTAAAATACCGAAAATTTGAATTAGACTTGGCGTGCTCAGCGTTTGCATCAGCGAGTTTGTGCAGAACGTATACTTCAGCAATGTTTTAATAAGGATTCCATTCTGGACCATATATGGTTGGTTTGAAACAGTTACTAAAATATTGATTTATTTGTCGTTTGGTTGTTTCTAATGGTGTTCACAGATATCTAATTTGCATACTGATTTGCATTCTTTTGGGTATAAAAGGCAGCTGAACGTGCGCGCGTTGTCAGTCGCAGCAGTGAGCAGTTACAAATTTTGGTTGTGAAGGACGCTACAGTTGTGAAGCACGGTACAGCGTGCTGTGCTTATTATAGCCCATATTATAGGGAAGCGCTCTCGCGCTCCCCTAGTTTCATAAGCAAAATTGAAAATCTATGAATTTTTCATTGGAAGAAATAATTATAGTTTTATCAATTATGAATAAGTGTACTGAATTAGTGAACGTTTAAGTTTTTTATTATCAACTAAATTGTATTTCTAATGTTACCAATAATTTACGTACTTTTTGAATAGCCGCTGCTGGTGTGCACTAACGTTGACCTTTCTGCAAGGGTTCAAATTGGAAACTAAACAGCCGAGTGCGTAATAAGGTTACTAAGTCTTGGACTTAATTTTGGGGCCCCAGCTATGGTAATCAAGCCAAAAAGTTTGGTGGTTTACTGTTCTGCTAATATCTGTTCATGCTCTGCTACAGCTATTATGCACCCTTGCTGCAACCATAGTTGGGAAGGGTTTTTTGCAGAGAAGGGGTTTAATTTTTGGTACTAAATCCGAAAATTCCATAAAATTGGAAATGATGTTATACGTGCTAAACGTTGGCCACTCGATCGATCGATCGCCAGTTCGAACAAACCACAGGCCAACAAACCAACCGATAGACATAAACGAACAGTCGTGGCATACAAATAAATGGGAAGTTGCGTCTCAGTCACGAGCCAAAAGGAAAGGAAAGGTAAGAAACCAAGAAAACGGGAAAACGAAATGACGGTTAAAAAGTATATACATAAAAATATACGCGAGAACACATCTTGAAAAATACCTCCTTCAGCACCTCTTGCTCCGATTCGGGCACGGCCATCTAAATCCGAGAACCGTGCTGAAGGAAAGAGATGAAGAACAACTACGAAGACAAAAATGGCGGTCACGCTTCTAGTTTCAGAGTTCGGTTAATGTGCCGAACTTGGATTTTCTGTCTTTCGCCCAACAAACGGACCAAACCAGATTATGAGGAGGGTGAGCACCTTCTCTTGCAGAGAAAGTTTCAGGTGTGGGGTTCATAAGTAGTCCTCAACCCACCACCCCTTTAATTAAGATGGTGATTCCTTTTGGAGACATTAACATTGAATCCTTATTACTCATTCATTCCTTCGATTTAAGATGTCATTATTATATCGAAATGGAGCTTAACATTTTTCGTTTTAATGCATACAGCGAACCTAACTCTATTTCTCGGAAATTATTTTACTTGCATTTTCGAAGTAATTTAATTTTCCAGATCTTTTGCTGACAAAAGTAAATCTTTCGTGAGGCGTCGGCCACATCATTTGATTCTACTATGCAATAGCTGGGGTCTCTTTTCTAATTATTATAAAACCGCTCTTCGTTAAAGGAATTAGCTAAAATGTAGCGCAAACTGGATTTTGCCTAATTTTCACAACTTTGGCAAAGCGACCAACTTTAGCTAGAAAGCAGCAATCGGGGTAACTAAAAAAGGGTCCCTGGGTATTTTTGTGTAAAACACGTCTAAAGTGGCAATCCTCTGACTTGGATAGTAAATGGTCCACAATCGCTGGAAAAAAATTCGGTCATGTTTTTGCAAAAATTACATTTTTATGATAGCAGCGTACGGGATAGCATTTAGAAGATTATAATGCCACGAATAATTGGCCTCAACGAGACCTTCAAACTGACGCCCTTATTTTAATTTTACGACTTGCGTAGCTCATGAAATGGCGGACTATTTGATTTCTGCAAAAATGACAAGTTTTCAACGCCAAAATAAGAAAATCAGCTATATCTCACTATAGTGAAAAGCTAGAAAAGCTAGAAAGGTGCTTCAAAAAGCAAAAATGTAGAGCTCAACAAGATCTTTCGAATGAATAATAGCTATGTATGCAGCTGCTGCCCAAGTGTCAAAAATCGGCAAAAACGGCCCTGAACGGAGAAGTCGAAGTTTTGAGGCGAGATTGCGCGGAGGGTGTTAGAAGGCTAAAAGAACTTATTTTGGAAAGTTTCATCAAATTTCATCTTTATTTGAACCGTCAACCAATAATATGAGCCCAAAAGGAATCACCACGTTAAATAGTAAAGACATGACAAAGCAGTTTTGAAAGGAATTAGGTATTATATATGATAATTTGTTATATGTTCTATACCGATATCTTAATTGCTGCAATTGTAAGGTCAGCATAGCTGCCTCTCAATATCGTGTCACTTTGTCAGTTTATGAAGCCGGAGTTTGTTGCTGTAGTACATTCAATAGCTGTATGTATGGACATGTATGAACTCATATCAATAACTATTGAAATGGGAGCAACTTGGAGGGTTTCCCGAACTACCTCCTTTTTTGTCAAGCCGGTAGTATCCGTTAGTATGTAGGTGTAGCGCGCGCGTGTGTGTGTGTGTGTAGTGTGTGTGTGTGTGTGTGTGTGTGTGTGTGTGTGTGTGTGTGTGTGTGTGTGTGTGTGTGTGTGTGTGTATGTGTGTGTGTGTGTGCGCCAGTGTGTGCCAGTGTGTGCCAGTGTGTGCCAGTGTGTGCCAGTGTGTGTGTGTGTGTGTGTGTGTGTGTGTGTGTGTGTGTGTGTGTGTGTGTGTGTGTGTGTGTGTGTGTGTGTGTGTGTGTGTGTGTGTGTGTGTGTGTGTGTGTGTGTGTGTGTGTGTGTGTGTGTGTGTGTGTGTGTGTGTGTGTGTGTGTGTGTGTGTGTGTGTGTGTGTGTGTGTGTGTGTGTGTGTGTGTGTGTGTGTGTGTGTGTGTGTGTGTGTGTGTGTGTGTGTGTGTGTGTGTGTGTGTGTGTGTGTGTGTGTGTGTGTGTGTGTGTGTGTGTGTGTGTGTGTGTGTGTGTGTGTGTGTGTGTGTGTGTGTGTGTGTGTGTGTGTGTGTGTGTGTGTGTGTGTGTGTGTGTGTGTGTGTGTGTGTGTGTGTGTGTGTGTGTGTGTGTGTGTGTGTGTGTGTGTGTGTGTGTGTGTGTGTGTGTGTGTGTGTGTGTGTGTGTGAGTGAGTGCGTGTGTGTGTGTACGTTCGTGTGTGTATATGAAAGGGAGAAAGAGAAACAGAGGCAGTCCCGAATATTGTTCCCAGAAGTCTAAGAGCGAGGTGATCGAACTTTTACCGTAGGTTCGCAAACCCATTTAGTCTCCAATGATGGGTTGGTTAACTAACTTATGCTTTTCACTTAGTGATAATATGCGTTTATCAAAAGATTCTGATCTTGACTATTGGTTTACTATTGTGGGAATATGCGCAGCGGCGCATCAGAATTCTGTTAAATTGTTTACAACAAATGAATGTTTTCTAGTTTCTGTGTAAATTGACTGGCTTGCAATTTTAGCTATGTTTCTTCTGTGTAGAAACTTTGGCTTCCAAAATTAGCTAGCCAAAAAGCAATCTTTCGTACAATATGCAAATTAAATTTGCACTATAAAAAGGAAGGGGTTTCTGAAAGGTCGGTCATATTTTCGATTCATCTCTCATTCCATAGGACTTCAGCTCCATCGCAAAGGATCAGGAAAGCCAGAGGTTGGTTCGGGGGGTTTGGGGGGAATTATTTGATACGGTCAGTTTTTGTTTTTATGGTTAATTGCAATATTTTGAAATTGTATAAAATAAATTATGTTAGAATAAACATTCTCTGACTTAAATTCTCTTAGAATTCTAAATTCACACACTCATCACGTTCCTGCAATCTCAGTCTTAGTTTCCTTTTTGGAGTATTCCAAAATATTTCATAAAAGTGGCGACCGTGTTCAATGAGTAGAATTTGGGATTTGGGGTTTTTGAACCAACCTCTGGTTTTCACAACTGGGGAAATTTCTGGACCAGTTGACCCCTGGTCCAGCCAGGTAGCTTTGTTTTTGATCAAGTTTTTGAAGAAATGGTTTCCCACAAAAAGAGGGGTAATCCCTAGGTCACGCTCAAAAGAGGGGGTAAACCCTCCTCTCCTCTTTTTGTGAGAAAATTTGGCTTAGTTTCTTTTGAAAATTCGGCACTTCAAAAATGTTTTGCACTGTGCACCGTTTCCATTATTTCTTTTCAGGTTTCTTGTCCAGTGGCTGTCATGGACTTCGATTTATTCGCGTGAGAGTATTTTTACTTTCTTAAAAATTATTTTCGAATATCCTCAAGCTTTATAAATAAAATCTGAAACTTTTGTATTCAGGATAGGCTTTTCTTCTAGTTTTTATAATTTTGAAATAGTTAATTTTCGGTTCTGCTGAGTTTTTGTTTGTTACTTATTGGAAGTGTGGTTAGATCAGCTTATGGATACTCAATGGTCGGTGTGAGCCTCTGAGGTCGTTACCTAAGACTGGGTCGTCCCTGGGTGCTCACACCGACGACTAGCTGCCGGTAAAGTATTGTTTTAATTTAGGCTGTTTTATTTTAGTCTTGTTATGCATTTGTAAGTGCCGGTACTTAGCTGTTGTTTTATATGTTTAGGCTGTGGTGTCATGTTGAAACTGGAGCCCATCCCCCCATTCTGCGACTGGCGTGCCATCCCATGGTGGGTGGTTGACTTGGACATGTGGATTTTTGGTTGGGCCCGGTGATTGGATTACTCTGGCAATCGTTATGCGTTTGCTGGTGGAGGCTTTGATTTCATCGACCTTTTGGACCTTATCCCAATGATAGATGGGCCTCCTGACCTTTTTTCGGGGAGGCCCCGAACTGTTTCGGCGTAATCTCTATCTTTGCCAGAAGTTCCAATCCTTTCTGCGGGGTGATCTTGATCTTTTCTGAGGACCTAGTTCCCTTTGGGGTTGGCTTGTCATGTCACCTCGGCTGACTGTTTCCGGGTCCTTTGCCGGGTACATAAGGTTTCTTTTGCTGTCACGGTATCTGGCCAACTAGGACTTGATCCCGGGTGCTCTGCTGGGCCTTCGAACTGTGGTGGTCAGGCCCCGATCTTTGTTGGTCGGGCCCCAAACTTTGTTGGTCGGGCCTCCGATGTATGTTGGTCGGGCCCCCGTTCTTTGTTGGTGGCTCCCAAACTTTGTCGGCAGCCCCGATCTTTTTCTGTGGTCCCGATCTTTGTTGGACTGATCCCGATCTTTCGGTTGGGATGTTCGAGATGGTACTACTGTGCGCCGGTTGACATTACCCGGTCCTGAATTCAATATTGCTGTGGCTACTGACACCCTTCCCTGGGCACGCTTAGTGACGCTTCCCATTCCCTTTTTTGCTTTGTCGAATGGTGTAAATTGTTTGTTGTTTGTTTAGTGTGTCTATATTTTGCATCGGAGTTGTATAAGTTAGTGGTCGTCTTAAATAAGGGAGATTTAGAGGGAAAGAATGCTTGTTGCTCTGTTGTGTCATGTGCTCGCGTAGTCCACTTTTGGGGATGCTCTCCCTTTGCGTAGTGACAGTCACCCATAGTTAGGTTATTTTGTATTGTGGTGCGGTGGCAGACGCGCTAGTTTTACTTTTATGTCATCGGGACCGATGGTATGTCGGATCCCTAGTCTGCCAGTGGGTAGTTCCCACAGTGGGGAGTCCCTACTTTTATCTGTATTTCTTGTCGAAACCAATCGTTTTATCACTAATAATACCTAGGCTAATTCCTCAGTTTCACCGTACTAACTTTGTGACTGTTGCTGCGCGGGGGCGTGCAGCCTCAAAAGAGCGGGTATTTTGTGGGAATATGCGCAGCGGCGCATCAGAATTCTGTTAAACTGTTTACAACAAGTGAATGTTTTCTAGTTTCTGTGTAAATTGACTGGCTTGCAATTTTAGCTATGTTTCTTCTGTGTAGAAACTTTGGCTTCCAAAATTAGCTATCCAAAAAGCAATCTTTTGTACAATATGCAAATTAAATTTGCACTATAAAAGAGAAGGGGTTTTCTGAAAAGTCGGTCATATTTTCGATTCATCTCTCATTTTATAGGACTTCAGCTCCATCGCAAAGGATCAGGAAAGCCAGAGGTTGGTTCGGGGGGTTTGGGGGGAATTATTTGATACGGTCAGTTTTTGTTTTTATGGTTAATTGCAATATTTTGAAATTGTATAAAATAAATTATGTTAGAATAAACATTCTCCGACTTAAATTCTCTTAGAATTCCAAATTCACACACTCATCACGTTCCTGCAATCTCAGTCTTAGTTTCCTTTTTGGAGTATTCCAAAATATTTCATACTATCTTGCAATTTAAATGAGTCTGTGTTCATCAATTTTGCCAGGATTCCTGTAAATTTGATCATTTCAAATAACAGAGTTTACATTCCTAGCTCGCACTGAAGTCTTGCTCACTAAGGAATTGTTTTAATAAAACTGGATGTTTTCCGTGCTACGACGCTTTTCTTCATTTTCAGCATCTTTATCAGTGTTTTTCTGGTTTGCCGGTATTGCGACCAATTAGATTAAACGCATTTTATTTTTGCATTCAATTTTCTTAGTGAATGTTGCTTTTAAAATAAACTAAAATTTTGTGATTGTTCATGGATAGCTGTACATGCTTCCGCATTCAGTGAACCGAAGCTTTTGTCCATGTAATGCTATTGGAGGCACAGGTCAGTTTTCTTGTAGCCGTAACCGAAAATATTTGACTTCCCTTGACGTGTTTAAAACACTGCAAAAACGTGATAGTTAGCCAATAGTCGAGATCTGAAACTTTTGAAAGATGAAATATCCGGCGAGGTCACTTCAAATATTGGGTATTCTTTTAAGATATTGGCTGAACAACCAAATTAGTTGATATTTATAAAATTACTGCAGACGTTTAAAGTATTTTACCTGCTTCTGCATTGGGGTTCTGTAGTAAATGGTCGTTTTTCAGACTGAGGAGAATTTGTGACAGCCAACGCAAACAGATTGCTGGGCGGTCGGTCTTAAACACTAGGTTTAAGGTGCTGGTTTGATTTCGCCTTGCTCCACAATCGCTGGATAAAATTCGGCCGTGGTTTCGCAAAAACCATGTTTTATGGTAACCGCCTTCGGGATAGCAGTTGGCAGATATGCCTCGGATTATTAGTCTCTTTGATTTTTTCAAATCGACACCCTTATTTTAATTTTCCTGCTTGCATGGCTGAGGAAATGATGAATTGTCTGATTTCTGCAAAACTGACAACCTTTGGAAGCCAAAATAAGAATGTTGGCGATATCTCAGTATCTCACCATAAAGAAAATTTAGAAAGTTGCTTTAAAAAGCAAAACTGTGAACCTCGATTTTGCGAATGAATATAGACGTAGCTAAGTAGCTGCTGTTACACTTTCAGAAATTTGAAAAAACCGTCCTGACCGGAAATTTCAAGTTTTTGAAGCGGGATTGCGCAGAGAGGTTTAGATTGCTAAAGGAACTTATTTATGTAATGTTTCGTCAAACTTTATCTTGATTTGAGCCGTTTACCAACAATATGTGGCCAAGAGGAAGCACCACTTTAAAGGAGACAGAGGTTCTGCGGTAAGCACTGACTCGGGCAAGCTCGGCGTTGATCCCTCTTAATCGTCTTCATTAAGTGCACTCAGCTTACAACGGCGTTCTGGGTCTATCTCGTATTCCAGAACCGACACACAATGTCTACCCGTTCGATGCAGTCCAATTCTCAGAGTCGTGTTCAGTCAGGCGATATCATCCCGAAGAAGAAAATGCCTGAACCAATGGTTTCTAAGGAACTGTATGCAGGCATTTCTCAAGATCTAATAGCGCGCAGTCAGGCATCCAGAATTTCAGGTGCATCCAGTCCGACTCCAACTGCGTAACCATACCTTATCGACAGTGATTCCATCTTCTCTGTCTTTTCAAATGATCCTTTTTATCTGGCTGGATTTCTATTCCACAAAACAATTTCGGCCAACCAAAGCATCGCAACATCATTCAGCGCTACCATGATGAGAACGCTCGCATGCCTTTAGGGCCAGTCGAATTGAGCGACATCTTCCGCACACTGTGTGCCTTCATTTCTGTTGCACTGCTCCGCCAACTTTTCGTCATGTGGGTAGACTTTCGTCGAGACATCTCTTCCTTCCGTCATCATATTCTCCAATTTCGCTAATGTGACTGAAGAGCTATTTCACTACGAAATCGTCCAGCACGAAATCTACCTACAGGGAACATTTGCTAATGGTGTTGTTCCACTAGCTTTGTCACTCGCACCATTAAGCCCGGTTCACACTAGGGCACAAGCACAAGCACAAGCACAACCGATTCACACTACGGAAAACTGGCACAAGCACAAGCACAAGCACAACGCAGAGTTGAATTCAGTTTAACTTTTTGCACAAGCACAACGGCTGCAGCCAATGAAAATTGTTTTGCACTATGCACAGAAGGCGTGGGCAGGCTGAATTCCAAATTCTATTGGCTATGCTTGTGCCCTAGTGTGAACGTTTTCATCTTGTGCCTGTGCTTGTGCTTGTGTTTGTTCTTGTGCTTATGCCTGTGCTTGTGCTTGTGCGCTAGTGTGAACCGGCCTTTACAGTTGTCTGACAACGAACGTTTTTTTTCATTCTGGCACACTCCACTATGTTTGGAAGGTTTTGTTTAAGAACTCCAACCTGAACCTCAAAGCTTGTTCCGTCTGAAAATTGAGCATAGCATAGTGGCTGGCTGGCACTCTCTATTCATAACAATATTTCCAACCCAAACTCCAATACGATAATCATTTGCTTCCCGGTGTGAAATATTCGTTGAATTTCAGAAGTTCTTTCGTGAATGGTCAAACTATTTAGAAGATAGCTACTTTGGTAGTTTATAAAGATGGCGTCGTTTGTGGAAAAAGGTTGAGCATTCAGTTGGGTTGTGTTCTTGGGTGAAGTTGGTTGGGCAAAGTGGGTACCTTATTCTTCGAGGCAGCTGAGACGTATAAGTGGTTAATTGTGTTTAATTTATGATTGTTTTGGAACTTTTTCAAAAGTGATTCAAAAGTGCGCAAGTCTGCTACAGCAATTCGTGAGCTTATTTTGGACCAAAATCGGCCTGGGAAAATTGGATGGGAAAACTTTTGATGATTGTACGAGCGGAGTTGTTTCCAGATCTACCCCGGGAGGTTGATGAAGAGGATAGGGCGCGACGCAGACGGGAGGCTTCCTTTCGGCAGAGCCGGCGTTGATGTGGCGTTGTTGTTGTAGGGGGGTGGGGTTTTCATTTTTGCCCTTGTGGGGGGTTGATTTTGGTCTGGGTATTTTATTTTTACACATTTTAAATTATTCTAATACATTGTTAGGAGGTTCTGGTTGGTCCCTAGGTGGGTGGTGTTTTGGGATAAAATTTTTAATTATATGACTTGATTTAGTTATTGTATGCAATTTTTACATGAATTAAATTTCGTAGATACGTATGTTTTACATATGAGCAGTACGTCTAATTGGCGTTTATACCTTCAAAAAAGTTTATTTCTAAATTGAATACGTATGTTTGGTACTTACTTTCATAATAGATGTATAGTCTAAATTTATAGACGTATTGCTATGTTTAATAGCTAGAATTTTACTAGAAATTGCAAGGTTGTAGTAGATATGTTATTCATTGTGGTTGTGGTTTTTGTCGTTGTGATCATTGTATTGATTGTTTCCGTATGTTGTTTTTCTCTTTATTGTGTTGTTTGTTTTGTAACTAATAAAAGTACATTTATATTTGTATGTCTAAGCGAGCCTATGTCCCCTACGTGGATTGGTGGCGCTGGCCAGGCTGCTTTTTTGGACTGGTAGAACACCGGAGGTTCCGGCTGTCGGTGCTGTTATGTGGGTCTTGGCTCTTCTGGGCACGGTTCTATGGTTCTGGTCCCTGGGTACTATCTGGCTCTTCGGAGGGCTCTAGCCCCGCGGGGGGCGGCCCTCCGGAGGCACTGGTGGGACATGTTGGCGGTCTTTAGTGACATTGTACCGGTGATTCGGGTGCCTTGAATGGACAGTTCGGTGAGTGCTCTTAGAACTTTATTTGTTGGTCTTGGATGGTGCATGGCTTTGTGCCCTTTTGGAATTGCTGTTGGCTAGTGGTGGAAGTGACGTTGGGTGGGCTGTCGCGCAGGGGCGCCAGCGGTCGGTTGGGGGCGTGTTGGCCCATGTTTGTTTGTGTTGGTTCCCAGAAGATTCCTGTCAGTGGGGCTAGGCTCGCTTCCATTGTCCTTTGTTCCCAGTATATATGTCTACTTTGTCTACTTTATTGTCATTTGTTTTGTACTTGTCTTGTATTTTTTCTTCTTTATCGGGGCAGGCTCCGGTAGTGGGCCCGTGTGTGTGTGTTGTGGTGCCTTGTCCCATTGTCAGCCTCTGGAGAGGTTCTCCAGTGTAATTTTATGGTGTGTCTCAAAATTATAACACGCGTTTTACCGAACTAGTACCTACGATTTGCTGTTTAACCTAAATTTTATCCTACTAATTTGCGTACTGCGGCGTGGGCGCGCGGGCCAAAGAGGGGGTAATATGTGAAATATTCGTTGAATTTCAGAAGTTCTTTCGTGAATGGTCAAACTATTTAGAAGTTAGCTACTTTGGTAGTTTATAAAGATGGCGTCGTTTGTGGAAAAAGGTTGAGCATTCAGTTGGGTTGTGTTCTTGGGTGAAGTTGGTTGGGCAAAGTGGGTACCTTATTCTTCGAGGCAGCTGAGACGTATAAGTGGTTAATTGTGTTTAATTTATGATTGTTTTGCAACTGTTTTGTGACTTGATTTTGAGCTTTGTCATTTTGAGATTATGAGAACCGTCAAAATTTGGAATGTGTTCAATCTAAGATTAAAGTATCGTGTTTATTTCTTGAATTTTAACTAGGGTTTTAGAGAGTAGGCACGAGGAGGATAATAGGCATACACTGCCTATTGTGAACCTGTAAGTATTTAGTCATGTCCGTTTAATTAGCAGTGCATACAGACAATAACATCTTTTACACCGGGAACAGACAACATTGTATCAGCTTGCTCAGCACCCGAGTAGGTTTTGGCCTCGACGCGCTTTCCAACAGCCCGCTTTACTATCACCGTTATCGCAGTTGAATCTTAGTTGAAACAGTCCTTTACATTTTGTAGCCTTGTAAATTGTGCATTTTATACGAATTTCGTTATATTAAAGTTCATCATTTTACTTGAAAACGTCCAGGTAAATCTTCGTCATGTGTTTGTATTTAGTATAGTATACCTGTAGTTGAGCTTTGGTCTGTTACACTACGTCATAATAAATAAGTAAAGATGGTTTCATTATTAGTTTATTAGGTAGAGTAGCTATAATAAGCTGACAGATGTAACGAAAACCTTGCCGTAGTCGTTAAAGCTTGGCTGAACTAATGCTGCTACTCTGCTGTAGGATATCTTTGGAGCTCATGTTTTGTAGCAGTCATTGTTTTACTAGGGCTGGTAGGAGAGGAGTCAGAGTTGAACTGGAATATGAAGCCCAATTTATATCTGTTGAGGTCGAATGCATAAGTCGGGCGTTTACGTAAGTTCCCGGGCAAATAGACAATTTACGTATGTGGCAGGACAGATACCGAAACTCCATTCCAATTCTCACAATTATCGCTACCTGCTCAGGCAAATGCGTAAACTATCTGTATGTCAGAAATTAATGTCGAGCAAATGAGTAAACTGGTTAGTATTTTTATTTGTTTGTTTTTAGTTACATTCCAAAAGACATGTTTGCTAAGAAAATTTTAGCCATATTTATGACTTCCAATGCAAATTTTAACAACATTTTGGCCATATTTACGGCCTCCTATGCAAGTTTGGGGTTCTGGGTATAAACTGTACTGCTGTAAAGACACCATTTATAAATTGTAATTATGATTTTGAACAGGTATTCTTTGAATCCACTGAAAAAATCTAAAGATTATTTTGACACAAAAAATTAAATTACGTTTTCCAGACTTAACAACTGTAAAATACAAAAGTATGAAAAACTTAAGGAAAACTGATCAACGCGCATACTTTAATTCCCAGAAGAATTATTTTTATTGAGGTTTGTATTCATTCAAAATAAAGTATTAAATAATTTATAAAATAACCTACTTTGGATTCTGATAATACTTGTTCCAAGTTATAATTACAATTTATAAATGCTTTCTTCCCAGCAGAAAAGTTTATACCCAGGAATACCAAAACTTGCATTAGGATGTCGTAAATATGGCTAGTGTTTATTTTCTTAACAAACGTGTGTTTTAAAATGACGCTAAATAAAAATGCTTACCATTTAATGTAAACAAGTTTATGCATTTGCCATACATTAATTTCAGGCATCTAGATGATTTACGCATTTGCCCGGGCAGATAGCGATAATTGTGAGAATTGAAATGCTGCCCGAGCACATGCGCAAATTGCCAACATATTTGCCCGGGAACTTGCCCAATGCCCGACTTATGCATTTTCCCGTAAATACATATCTACTAATGAACTAGCTCGCTGTTTTCACAACATATTTTTGAATTTTTCAAATATTATTAGAATTCATAGTGAATCCAATTGGATGAGGTTTTATAGGTATAACTTTTGAAACACAATGTAATGAGGCGGCGTGACGTCGGTCCTCTAAAATTATTAATGTGTGTGTGAAATTATTTTAAGTGAAATTGTGTTGGAAGTGTTATTTTTAAGAGGGAATTATAGTATGTATAAATTATCTTGAAAGTGTGTTGTGAAATCTCAATTTTTATTCAGTCTTGGATTTTTCTCTCTCGCAGTGTGGTCATGTGTTTTTATTGCCAGCCTCCCCACGCCCTACGCATTTGCTGTGATTCA
>JASAND010015715.1:0-18788 GCA_030248195.1 Trissonchulus latispiculum
TTGGGGGGTTTGTAAAAATGGCTGGGGGGGTTACCCCCACCAAAACCCTCCCCCTATTACACCTATGGATTTGGCCATTTGGGGGTGGTGAGGTCGTACTTTACTTCCCAGACCCAAAATTCTAGGTAAACTATGTCTGTAGTCGTTTTCCTCTCACCCAACGCCCCCCTCCCCCTCCCCCAATTTTGCAGAGCCAAATCAAATTCCCATATTCATCATTCGCCTTTCCTAGACAGGCAGCAATGCTAAGCTCTAGCTAAACAGCTCAAAAATTCACACAGATGACGCTAAAATCACAGCTAATTTTAAGGAGCTGACTTCCGACGAGACAAAATCTATTAAAATGAGTATGAATGTTTTGCTAACACCTATTCAGGTTTTTAATTTTTGTCACTTTTGAAATGCAATTACACAACTCCTATGTACTGAATTTGGGGAGAAATGTTTCCTTCTAATGGGTTATTGTAGAAAATTTAAGATAAATTGAGAAAATAAATGATAGTCAGGATAATAAAATTAGTAACAATTGTTGAAGAATGCGTGAAATGTATTGGATACGCAAACTAAAGGTCGGTTCACACGGTCAAATTTTCATCAAACAAATTTGATTAAATTTTTTGACAAACAAAAATTTGATCAAAATGCACGCTTACACGAGAACTTTGCGCATCAACTATTTGATCAAATTTTGGCAACATTGGGCGCGAAATGAATTTTCAAACTTTCTGTCACCCAAACAAAGCCTTGTAAGCTGCGTTTATTGTGGCAATGGGTATTTCCATGAACGCCTTTGGGTAGAACCCAAGATTGAGTGACAGAGAGCTAATTGATACTAACTCATTTTACCGCCTGCATTAAATAACATTATTAGCAGTATTTACATCAAGAAAAGGAGGTAAACGCGGACCAGCAGGCGGTTCCGCGGCGAAGGATAGAAGGCATTAATCATAAAGAATTAAGGAAAAACTCCTGCCTGCAGTCACTAAGGCAAAAGCCTTAGTCCGAACAGGAGAGAGCCAATGGGCGCTCTTGGCCAGAGAGACCTAATTTACCTCATTTTCTTGATGTAAATTGTATCTCTACGGAGATCCACGGGCCACTGCAGTCATCCTTCTGCGCATAGCACAGTCAGAGAGGTTTTGATAAAACCTTCTTTGGCTATGTTGCAGCACACATAGAGCCGAGCTGGCTGTCCTCTTCATAGACAACCAGGCAGGAGCTCCAGAGACTAGTTCACTCCGGGTAAGAGCTCTCACAACGCCCATTTTCTCTCTCCTGTTCGGACATTTGCCTTAGTGACTGCAGGCGTTTTTCATTATTTCTTTATGATTATTAGCAGCATTAAATAGTCATTTACCCTTCTCGTAACTCGTGATCAAGATAATGGTTCACATTCCATTGTTCGTTAAATTATCCCTGACAAAATTGAATACGCTAAACGTCATGCTTCAGTGAAAACAACATTACTTCTTTATGTGCAGGAAATAATGTCAACGCTTTAACCAAAAATACACACATTACAAAGCCCCATTCAACAGGAGTACATAGTCACGTGAATACGAGTCGTAATACAATTGGTTCTTTGGTCAAAATATTTGATAAGTATTTCGCACTGAGCGATCCAGTTTGATGGTTTAATGCGAATTTGATCAAATGTTTGAAACAAATTGATCACCGTACAAACCATCAAATTCTGTCAAATTGCCAGTTTCATCAAATTTGATCAAATTTTTTGACGAAAATTTCACCGCGTAAACCGGCCTTTAATAAGGTGGTAATTCCTTTTAGTGGCATATTGTTAGCTTAGGATCCACACTAGGTTTAAATTTTACGAGATCTTCCAGCAGGACTTATTTCAGCTTTGTGCAATCCCACTTCAACATTTCGATGTTTGCGTTCAAAACAGTTTTAGCCAATTTGGCAGTTGGAGAGCAACTGTACGGGTATAACTATATTCAATCTTCTCCAATCATGAGATATAGCCAACTTGATCGTTTTGGTATTCTTGTCATTTCTATGGAGCTCATTATTTCTTGAACTACACAAGCCGCAAGACTAAATCAAGAGTATTAGTTTAAGGTGGCGCTTGCATTATCGGGATTATTGATGGAAAATTTGGACAAATTGCTAAGTTTTGAAGAAATGTAAAATGACTCGTTTCGTTGCCGGGCAATGTCGTGACAAAATTCCGGCAACTGATAGCACGCGATTAGGTAGCTACCATTATAGCTTAGAAAATTCAAATTTTATTATAGCTCTGTATAACAATTTCAAATATGCTAAGTGAAAGAGTATAAAAAGAGCTTTACAACGATGTGCATATCTTTTCTGTACGTGGTTTCTATCGAAAGTCACACGCGGTTGAAAATATGGCAATATTATGTTGACCATTCCCATCGCGAATGGCAAAGTAAAATCTAATTGTTCGAAAGTGAATTCTACTGGACTTTTCATGGTGCTTTTAATTGTATTGGATTTGTTTATTATTTAATGAAATACACTATGCAATTTTATTAAAGCATAATATTTGCGCAAAACTGAAATGAATAATGTGCAATTTGCCATTTTGATTTTCTCATAGACACTGCGACCAAACTTTTTCATGCAAGTTTATTGGAAGAGTCGCAGAGAGATACAGAGGGCACTTCCTGGTTTTCCAGTGGGTACCAAGTCACACTGGCCTTCATGGCAATAATCTGGCGGACAGTGCCGCGAAGGAAACCTTGAACTCAAGCTGGCGCCCCTACAGACTTCACCACTGCCAAGGCCGCCGTCAAGCGGTCTGTCAGGGAAAAGCGCCTGAAATCCCGAATGGCCGACACTGAACAGATCTTTGTCGGTGCTAAACCGGTTGGTTAACCCCCACCTGGTGATAGGCCTTGCGCGACGAGAACAAATTATGGTCCCCCACTCCCCTCCCGTAACACACCTATAGCTACCCCCCCTCCAACCCGAACTCCCAAGCGATTTTTGGATCCAAAAACTTTAGCTAAATTTAACCGAAAATGGTCATTTTTTTGAGAAAGTTTTTTTTTTGGGGGGGAGGGGTCCCGAGCAAATCACGTGGTGTTAGTAAACAAATAAATTTTTTATTGCATCCACGTGACTCACCCCGCGGCTGCCCAGCCCATTACGCCGCGTCCACATACAACAATGTACTACATCTGACATGACAATGCTGGTGCATGCAAGCGGCAAGATCGCGTCAGGGTTAGTAGACAAAACAGTTACGGTGACGCCAGAGTTTGGTAGGCCACGGGGAATACGTATCTAACATAGTTAGTAAAAATAGTTAGTATATATTTCTCGAGAAACCATTGCAGGATTTACCGTGGCATGCAAAGAACTAAATTACTTGTAGTGCACGCCCCCGAATAAATTTCTGAAGCTGAGCCTTAATGTCAGATAAGCGTTGCTTAAAAATTACCAAAGAGGAAATAGTATCAATATTTTAGGAAGATCATTCCGAACATTGCAAATTCTATAGAAATACGAATGACCAGTCCGAGACTTTTTATATCTTTTTGGAACTACAGCCAGAGAGTTTTGCCTCCTCGTCCCGGCGTCTGGAGAATACACGTAAAGCAACTATCAAATGCACAATCAAATGCATTGTACACAATATTATGCATTAGATACAGATTATTTAGAATGCGCCTCATTTCTAGCGACTGCAAAGCACATCTGACCAACCTCTCCCTTTAACTTAACCCACCAAGTCCATGCAGACGTCTAGTAAATGAACGCTGCACGTTTTCGATGGCATCAATATCTTTTAACAAGGGAGGAGACCAAATCGGTGTGCAATACTCTAACATTGGCCTGACATACGTTTTAAAAAGCTTAACCATTAACTGAATATTCCTACTATTAAAACTTCGAAAGATAATAGCAACCCGTTGATTTGCTTTTGCTTTAATTTGACTAATATGCTTTGAAAAATTTCTAATCCTGGCACATATTTATACCAAGATCACGTACTGCGTCTGCTTCACTAATACTTTGACCATCTAGAACATAGTCATAATTTAGATTGTGATATCCAATATGCATAACAAAGCACTTTGATACAGTTGCATTCATTTGCCATTGGCGTGTCCACGCCTCTAAAGAATCTAAGTCTAATTGTAACAGATTTGCATCTTCAACCGAATTTACAATTTTGGAGATTTTTGCATCATCTGTAAACAAACGAGTTTCAGCTAGAATATTTTCCTTCAGATCATTGATATAAATAAGAAACAAAAAGGTCCAAGGACAGATCCTTGTGGTACTCCACTGCTAACCGCAGCCCAATTAGACTTAGTTGTACCCATTTTACTCTGTGAAATCTGTTCGTCAAAAATGCCTTTATCCAAGCTAGCACCTTCCCACGCATTCCAAAAGCTTCTAACTTCTTCAACAACTTCGTATACGAAACAGTATCAAAAGCACGCATCGAATCTATATAAATTACATCTATACAATCACCATTATCCCAAGATTCAAACCAACTTTGTATGCAGTCAAGCAATTGTGTTAAAGTAGACTTTCTCTTAACAAAGCCATGTTGGCACTTGCTGATTAATGACAATGGCATAATGCCTGTATTGCCGGATTTAATAGCCGATGACAGTGTATTAGCAGATTGTTTCTTCGATGAGCTTGATGTTTATAACGTAATGAAAAGCCTAGAGCCTAAAGCCTAGAGCCTAAAGCCTAGACTTTCTATCCCAAATGCTAAACGAGTTAGGGTGGATGGTGAACAAGGAAAAGTCAGTCTAATGGAGGGCGGTGGTACCATGGTCAAAGACTGGATCACTCCGTTGCCTCTTCGCGTGGTGACTGTTGAGATTACTGGTTGACCTTGAGGATTTTAGTAGAACTAAAGCGTCTACGAACGGCTAGATTTTAAAGGCTACAGATTTACAGCAAAATTTAACAGCTGAGTAATAAGTTTTACTGTGCCCACAACTAGTACAGTCGAGTAGTGTAACACAGTTCAGTCAGTTTACGAATTTGCTTTTGTAGAGAAGATTGCTACATTTTTAATCTTGGTGCGATGGTCGTTGAAGAATTAGCTAAATTGTCCTGTCTCGTGGGACGGCTCCAGGAAAAATTAAAGAGAAAAGTGGTGTTTGAGGCTACAGATGTAGAACAATTCAAGTCACTAGTTAGCTCTCTGAAGAAGTGCGACTGGTCTAGTGTGTCGGCAGACACTAAAGCCTTGGCCGATAGGACGTCCTTCCATCTGCATACTTTTGGGACGTTGGCAGAGTGCTGGAGTAAGATGTGCTCCAACAGTGGAGTTAGCCGAAGTGACCTTCTTAAGGTAAACACTTACACGTTTGCTACATAGATGATACTGTTGGTTATTAAATTTTAGAATCTGGTTACAGCTGCAGTATGTCAGAAGCGTATTATCTATGTTAAACTTGAACGGGTTCAGCTTTAGTGTTGACTTATTTAACGAAGTTTCTTTCTTGTTCCCTTCCTCGTTGTACTCCCACGTTATCTTTACACAGGCATTCTGCATTAATTTTTCTTGTAGGCCTGGATTTGTGAGTTACTTCCGGCACTGGATAGACTGAGAGCAGCGATGCAGAAGGAAGGGCAAAAGGTTCCTTAATAAGTTTTTTCGGCTGGTAGTGTTTTTTCATTCATCTATACTTATTTGAAAGATCTGCGATAGGCAAAGGAGTGGACGACAGGTTTAAACCTAAGCATTTTTGAAACTTACTGTGCGCATGTGTCGGATTTTTAGGGGAGCGCATTGCGCCAAAAAGTGCCGGCAGATACTGAGGAAGGTTCTAAATCTGGTGGCTCTGCTGTGCATCCGCGGAAAGAGTTCCAGGATAAGGAGGGTCAGCCTGGTGGAGTGGGAAAACAGGTAAAGTGCACAGTGAGTTTTGTTCGCTACGTGTGTGTTGAAGTCGTCGCTTCTGTCTGACCGGTGTTTGCTTAGGTTAAGTAAGTAGCAAACTTGACTTGTCAGTTGGGGATTTATCGTATATTTTATTAAAACAGAAACGAAACAAACAAACGTACATGGCTAGATAGGTTTAAGTAATCAGGCTATAGTGCTTAGAATATGAAATAAGTCACCCTCCTGAATGCTGAGTCTGTCTTCCCCTGGAGTTGTGTCCCGTTGACGCTGACTGCGCATGAAGACGCATGTGCACATATAAGCGTCGTAAATGGTTTGTTACTGCTGCGTAGACTTTAACAGACTTTTACTGGTTTTTGCTACAGATATTTTGATATTTCAGAATCAAGGTTAGAAAGGAAAAACACCTACTCCTCGTCCAGCTGGGGAGACTTGTAGCGACAGCGACGATGACGCTTTAATTAGGAGTCTAGAGATAGGAGAAGAGGATGTGGAGGTTGGAAATGTATGCAATGAATAAGCAATTACAGTATAGTTTAAAGCAATGATTTTAGTATCGTAAAATGGAATTCACGTTTGCTTCGTAAAGGATTCGTCTAGTTATTGGTAGTGACTTTTTCTGTGTTTTCATGAGACGTGGTTTTTGCACAGTGCCACCTGCAGAGTAGTGTTTTCACAATTACATGTAAACTGCGGGTACATGTTTGCTGCGCACAGTTCCATATGTGGGTTCTATTTTTTGCAGGAATGTGGCGGTGTCCGCTGTGTCGGACAAAACACGAGCAAAACTTGCCCTGAAGGCGAGCTTACTAGCAAGGTATATAAGATTATCTCTACGGTATCCTAGGAGATAATCTCAATTATGGCTATTGCTAAATTTTCAGACAAAGAATTGAAAAGAAAACAGATTATTGTTGGTGCGTCATTTTATGAGATGATCGTAGGTGTGAGTCTGTCGGGAAGGGAGGCTTAAAATGTTGGAAATTGTTTTTGGACAGCTTTTGTTGCACTTCAGTGTTCGTTTTTTTAGGTCGGTGCTGAATGTAGTGCTCCACAGAAAAAGTCTGGAGCTCGAAAGATGAGCAGTCACACTAAACGCAGGCGTATCATTTCGGTAATATACATTGCAATTAGCTGTCGTTAGTTGTTCATAAGGCTGGTCTTTCTAGTAACAGTTTTTACAGAGGGATCTGCAGTTGTTTCTGTAAATGATTTCTTGCAAAAGCGCTTTTTAGTACTCTTAGAAAGGTTATGTCAGCGTTTATTGCTTATTTGTTTTCATAGAGTGGAGATGAGTTGGAAACTGGATGATTTCTTGCAAAAGCGCTTTTTAGTACTCTTAGAAAGGTTATGTCAGCGTTTATTGCTTATTTGTTTTCATAGAGTGGAGATGAGTTGGAAACTGGTACAGTGAAAGAGGATGAGCGCTCCAGTGTATGTGATCAGCTGGGCGAAGTTACCACTCAAAGCGTTGCGAAGAAGCTGGAGTTTGGCGAGGAATTTAAGGCGGAAAGCGAGGAAGAGGACGAAGTAATAAAATTAAGGAATAGGAAACTAGTAGACTTTACAGTTATTTATTCAGCTGATTTATTCCATATTTTGATTTGGTTTTTTAAAATAATGCTGAACTGGATAGACGGTTCTTTAATTAAGGAATAATTGACTTTTATAATAAATTCAAGATGTACGACGAAACGGAAGAGTGTTACTGTTTAATTAGGGTCTTTAGTTGTTGTTTATCTTTGCACGCCCCATATGTTGCTAGCAACGCTTTAGGAGATTGCGGGAGAGGAAATGGCGGTGTCCGCAAAAAGTTCGTCCAGTTGCGGCGGAGAGGTCGAGAAAGACGGCGGAGAGGAGACAGGGGTTTGTTTTTAAGAAATAGTATAACCATAGAGTTGTTGTTATCACTTCGTGTAGTGGGATTCCTATTTTCGTTTGGGTTTTTGGATTCAATGCTAGACAGACAGAACAGACTGTTCCTTTAGAAGGAGTTGGTATTTTTGTAATATATTTATTAAAGTCTGACCAAAAAATCTTGGAACCGAACAGTCAGCACCAGTCCTGAGTTATCCTTTGAAGGTAGCCTATATAAAGTATATATTTTTAGAATCCTCAGGAGGAGGAGATTCCGATAAACCCATCATATCCGGTCTATATCCGGTTACCGGATACTAAATCGATAAAAACGCTTCAGATTCGGAAGAAAAATGCTAATTATTTCATACTCTAGTATATTGGTCCTTGGCTCAAAACATTTCCGAAAATCGGGTTACATCCGGTCCATGTCCGGTAACCGGATGCCCAGGTCACAAAAACTGCACAGCAAGATGGGTAGGTCGTACAGCTTTGCTGAGTGGATTTTTGGATTCCTCGGGTCGAAATTAGTCTGTATCCAAAATTTTGTCCGGTTTGGACCAAAATTGCGTGATCTATGGTCGTATCCGGTTCGCAAAAAACCGGAAAAAACGGTTTTTCCGGCCTGGTGCTCGGAATCGCGAATTAAAAATGTTCCCTTTTGGCACAATGAATGTTTGGGAGGCTACTTTCATTTTACCGGTGTCAAAGCAGTCGAATATCCGGTCCATTTCCGGTTCTGAGCTTTGAAATTTGAGATTTCATGGGCTATTATCTCAGTATCCGGTTGGTCCGGAAGTCAAATTATTGCATTAAAACTATATTTGGTCTATCCCTAACCAACACCAACCTCAAATTACTTCATATCTGCTGTAAATTTTGAATGGCAGCGTTTTAAAAATGGGTGATTTTTGTTTGTTTTGTCTAATTGTTAAACCGGACATGAGATTTGATCCCATACGCTTAGCATTGTTGCATGCAATTTAACCTATTTTTGAACCATTTTTAAAACGCTGCCATTCAAAATTTACAGCAGGTATGAAGTAATTTGAGGTTGGTGTTGGTTAGGGATAGACCAAATATAATTTTAATGCAATAATTTGACTTCCAGACCAACCGGATACTGAAATAATAGCCCATGAAATCTCAAATTTCAAAGCTGAGAACCGGAAATGCACCGGATATTCGATTGCTTTGACACCGGTAAAATGAAAGTAGCCTCCCAAACATTCATTGTGCCAAAAGGGAACATTTTTAATCCGCGATTCCGAGCACCAGGCAGGAAAAACCGTTTTTTCCGGTTTTTTGCGAACCGGATACGACCATAGATCACGCAATTTTGGTCCAAACCGAACAAAATTTTGGATACAGACTAATTTCGACCCGAGGAATCCAAAAATCCACTCAGCGAAGTTGTACGACCTACCCATTTTGCTGTGCAGTTTTTGTGACCTGGGCATCCGGTTACCGGACATGGACCGGATGTGACCCAATTTTCGGAAATGTTTTGAGCCAAGGACCAATATACTGGAGTATGAAATAATTAGCATTTTTCTTCCGAATCTGAAGCGTTTTTATCGATTTAGTATCCGGTAACCGGATATAGACCGGATATGATGGGTTTATCGGAATCTCCTCCTCCTGAGGATTCTAAAAATATATACTTTATATAGGCTACCTTCAAAGGATAACTCAGGACTGGTGCTAACTGTTCGGTTCCAAGATTTTTTGGTCAGACTTTAGTTAGAACGGAACGGAAGAGTATAACTATATGATTTGCTCTTGGCGTTTCAGGAGGTTAGAGAAGAGGTTATGGCGGAGTCTGCTAAACGTTCACCCAGTTCCGGTGGAGAGATTGTAGAAGACAGTGGGGAGGAGACAGAGGTTTGTTTTCAGTTGCTGGTGCTCTCAGTGTTTTCTCTACAGTTCAGTTATGAATAAGTTAAGTGAAAGGCTAAGAAGTGCTTTAATAATGTGTGTTGGAGCATGGCAATTGAGTAGTTTGGTATTTTTGAATTGTTTAGTTAACCTCTTTTCATATTTTTTGATTTTAAATTAGTATCACTGGATTTTTCCTGTGTTGTACTTGTAATTCTTGTATTTCTAGGTTGTGCAGTCCACAGGTACTGGGGGAGAGGAGGAAACGGGTAACAGCGCTGTTTGGCCGATATCGTTGCCTGTACCATTGCACAAGATTAAACTTGAGAAGCAGTGAACAGACTATGGACAACAGAAGAATGCAAACTTTTTACTTGATACTTGACAATTATGCCAAATACTTAAACTGCCTTTTTTATTGTAACTGTGTCTTACCCTAGTTTTTTAATTGTATTGTTGCACATATATATACTCTTGCACATATATATCAGTAAAACACTTGCACTTGTTGTGTTGAGTTAATTAAATGGTAGTGATTTATGTGCGTCTAAGTTGATATTTTCTTATTTGCGTGGCCGCACACAGTTAGGGTACTGAAGAGTGACCTGCAGTCTTATAAAAATTAGATTCTAGTGAGATGAGGTGACCCTACAGAAGATGTGCAATTCATGCTAATTTAGTCTAACGTGTCCACAGGATTAGGATTTGCAACAGTTGATTGGGGAGGGTTTCCTTTGAGGATGTCAGATTCAGTTCGTCTGCTGTCGTCTCGAATGTAACCGGCCAAAAGGTTGGCCAGGGAAGGTTATAGCGAAGCTAGCAAAGTTAAAAGTGTTTGCTGTGAAATTTTTCGTTAGAATATGCTGATTCCTCAAAATAAACAATTTCTGATTTCACCTAGACCTGCCTTTGACTAATACCACTAACATTTTAGTAGTTTGGAACATTTTAGAGCAATGTAGCGGCTGAGGATCTTGAGACATCTGTATAGGGATGTGTTATACAAATGTTCCATACTACTATTCCTGCTTTTCTTAGTTAACACAAGTTTTTCGTAGACGACAGACTACGCAGAGCGTACACATGTGCTACAAAATCGGAGACGTCTGTTTAGCAATTAATTGTTTACGGTAATGCAGCTCGTGTTCAACAGGCGTAGTTCCTGGTTGACACTGCATCGTTTTTATTAAAAGAAACAGGTCCCGCTCACGATCCTTGTCCACGTTGAGTCCTAAGGCCACTCTCTGACGACCCTGGGTGCGATGAGAAGCGATTATTTCACATTTTTAAATCTTTCTGGAAAATGCAAATTCTGCTGAAGTTGTCTTGACCCCAAACGTTATCGTAACAGTGTTGTTCACAGTCTGCAGGAAAAAATACTAGAAACAATAAATTTGCTTCCTTCAAAACCGAACACTCGGTTCAGAACCTTGCAACGTGTGAATAACAGAGCGGTTGGAAACTTTTTCATTTCGTAGAAATTTGTTTCAGAGTTTATACGTAAGGAGATTGTTGTGAAACTTTGGACAAACGTGTGCAAGTGGATGGCAAAAATTGTCGGAAAAAATTAGTTTTCCACAAAAATTGAAAAAATTTCAGATTTCGCCAAATTTTTTTAGCATTAAATGTATAATTTCATTGCAATAAAAATGTATAATTTCATAATTTTACCATTTAATAAGCAGTAATGTTTAAACAAGATTTTTGGGGGCAAACACCCCTCATCCCGGGAACCGACGTATGGGGTCATCAATTTAAAATAGCCTATTTCATATATAAATTGTACAAATTTGTTTAGGCGTGGATTGTTACGTCTCTTTAATAAGACTGATCTAGTGGCGATACTCTAGATCCATCTAGATACAATTTTTTTATCTGTTGGACACCGTGCGTTGGACGCTTTACAAGCTGTGTCCAAAGGTGCATCGTTCAACATCATGGAAGGTCAACGAATAAGATTGTATAAGGTGGGTTTTTGATCTTCAATATATTTCCATACACAAACTATCTTTGCAGTGGTTTTTTCGTTAATTCTACCATACTTCTTCAATGGGAACAACAGCTGCAGTTGAGCGGACTTCTGAGTGCCTTTTTTCGCAGCGGTTAAATTGATTAACAGGGACAAACGAGGAAAAAAATTTTCTTTCTAAAGAATAAACAAAGGTGGAAAGGGAGTTTTTCCTATGACTAGTTTGCTGATACATTTTTGGACTTATAGCTAATCTGTCTTTGGGGGGAATATGTGGGTGGTTTCAAGGGGGAGGTTCACTTTGAAGGGGGTGCAGAATCTTTTCCAAATCATTTTTAATCGCTGAAGATAAAACACAGTCGGTGATTCAATAGTCTCAAATTTACTAAAACTGTCGGACGAAAAGGGATATTTGGTTTAATAACATGTTTTTCAAAGACTTAAGATTGTGCCAAAATAGGACAGTGGTTTGTCTTGAAAATGGACAGTTTTATGGGGGGGAAAGGCATAATATGAGGGGATTCGCGCTTGGACCGTCCCGCTTGTGAAAACACAGCTTAGGGTGTCCTGCGAAATCCGTGAAAACCAAGACTCCTAACTTCGATATTGAAAAAATTTTGATTTTTTTGAAAATTTGTCCGAAATTGCCAACAATCGATTTTAGACCAACTTTGCCTGCTCACAATTCCCTGAAAACTTTATCGATTCTGCTCAAATGTTTTTTTCTCCTACTGTCCGCGGCATGATAAATGCGCAGAAAGTTGTGAAAAAATTTTAGCGTGCATCTATCAATCAGGATCGAACGATGAAGTTGGCAAAAATTTACAATGAAAAAAAGTTTAAACTTCAATTTTGAATTCAAACCCCAACTGTTAACCTAAAATTTAGGTTTATGCATGAAAACACAGCTGAGGGTATCCTGCGTAATGTCCATGAAAAACTGGCCTCCTAACTTCAATATTAAAAAAATTATGATTTTTTGAAAATTTGTCCAAAATTGCCAAAAATCTATTTTGGGCCAACTTAGACCCCCCACAACTCCATGAAAACTTTATCGATTTTGCTCAAATCTTTTTTCTCGTACTGTTCGCGGCATGATAGATGCGCAGAAAGTTGAGAAAAAATTTTAGCGTGCATCTATCAATCAGGATCGAACGATGAAGTTGGCAAAAATTTACACTGCAAAAAAAGTTTAAACTTCAATTTTGAATTCAAACCCCAACTGTTAACCTAAAATTTAGGTTTATGCATTAAAACACAGCTGAGGGTATCCTGCGTAATGTCCATGAAAAACTGGCCTCCTAACTTCAATATTAAAAAAATTATGATTTTTTGAAAATTTGTCCAAAATTGCCAAAAATCTATTTTGGGCCAACTTTGACCCCCCACCCCCACAACTCCCTCAAAACTGTATTGATTTTGGTCAAATCTTTTTTTCAGCCAACTTTTACAGTGGTAGTTTACGTCATTTGGAAAACTTCTTCGTACTTTTTATGTTGTACTTTTTTCTAGGGAGGACGGGATGACTTGGAACCCGAGACTTCTTGGATGGACTATGAGGTTGAAGGTGGAATGGATTTGGTTCCCTTGGCCATTGTGGGGGATAGTCAGTGTGCCGGTCTCCGATACGCTCCCCTCGTTTTGGGGCGTAGCTTGGCACTGCGTTCGGTCCCGGGATTGAGATTGGCCGAGGTGGGCAGGGTCATGCGGGCAGTCGAGAGTGCTTGCGCCACCTACCCTGTTTGTGATCTGGTATTAGTGCTGGGCACTAATGATCTGCGAATGCATCTGTTGAACCAGGATCGAGGTGAAACTATATGGTTGGAGTCGATGGAGGATTTTGGGAGCCCAAATGAGTTCGGTGGATTGTTCAAAATCTGGGTGGAAAATGTTTTGGAAGAGATCCAATTGATCAGAACGGAGAAGCGGATCAACAGATTGGTGATTTGTAGTCCTCCCTATAGTCTGTATCCAGTGTCCAATGCACATGTTGAGGCTGTGTCCAGAGCTGTTGCTGAATTCGTGTACGTTCTCTACAGTGAGAACTGTCACTTCGTCGAAAACCCTCTGGTCAACGCTCTTCAGGATGGGGATCTGCGGTGGACGTTGGCTCGGGACGGTTTCCATTTGTCACCGGATGGCCAAATAAAGCTGCTTCAGGGAATTGGACGTTCAATTGGGAAACATGTGGATTCAACTGGGCATGTTGCTTTTTTCCTCATGCGGTACGGGTCAGGAATGTACAGAGAGCTTGACTGGCTGGCAGCGGATACATCTACAGACCAGTCAATTGTGCCGTACAGTTCTGACAACACCACTTGTGTTTCTGTTTCCTCTGATCAGTTACTCGCTGAAATTGCCAATCATCACGCTCTGAAAACGAAAGAGAATTGGACTGACGCAGAGAGGGCTAGAGTTCAGTTTCTACGAGAGGCTTTCCCCTATGTCAGTTCCCATGGCCTCAGGAAAAAGATGCTGAAAATGCAGAATAATGCTGGTCAAGCTGTCAGAGACTACGAACGGGTTCGGATTCAGTGTGTGAGAAACGGCGACGTTGTTACAAGGGATTTGGTTCCAGCAAGCGGTGTGGCTGATCCAAGGCAACGGGTGGTTAAGGACAGTGTCTGCGGTTTGTGTACACAACAGCCGATTGTTGATAAGCTCCGCGAA
The DNA here is from genome assembly GCA_030248195.1 of Trissonchulus latispiculum. Classification (NCBI taxonomy): domain Eukaryota; kingdom Metazoa; phylum Nematoda; class Enoplea; order Enoplida; family Ironidae; genus Trissonchulus; species Trissonchulus latispiculum. The sequence continues at coordinate 14,241 of JASAND010015715.1, forward strand.
GGCAGACAGACTGACACTCAACATCATTTCAATGCCTTCAAGCATGGATATCACTCTAAACTGTGTCCATCCGTAGCGCTTGTGGATGATCTGTCGGCTGGAGGCAACAGATTCGAACGATTGAACGGTGACTACAGCTTCAGACGTGTCCCTGGCGAGTACCGCTACGTCTACAATAAACGGTTTCACTCAATCTACCAATCTGGTGCTGCGATGACGGTTGAGTGGGGACTCAACAGCAACTCCGTTATTTACGACTACAGAAAACTGTCAGTCACTTCAGCTAAGAGAATTGCTCTCGGTGGACCTCGGTGTGGAAGACCCCTATACGGATTGTTGCTTCATGTTGAGAGCAACAGCTTTGGGAATGATTGGACTCTAACTGTCGTCATGCGAGCGGGTCTGGACTCCGACAATAATGGTACGATGTGTCCAGCCAACATTGCGTCTGCAACTGGTAGACCCTTTCGGAAACTGTCCGGCCAGGGGCGGATTTCAGTTCGTTATTGGTCTGGATTCCATGCTCCGGGGGAACTGTCTGATGAGCAGTCGGCTTTTGTGTCTCAGGTTGGCGTCAGACTCTACGAGTTCAAACTGTCATTGTCCCCAAAACGGTATGGTCTCAGTTTCCAATTTGTCAATTTCCACGGCGCGCTCCATGCCACGAGATTGGACAATGACTATCCTGACAAATTCCAGTGCGATATCTACGTTCCCGTGGGTGTGGTTGTCACTTTCCGTGATACCATCAACGCGTTCCTTGGGCAGCTGGGACAACGTTCTGAAAAACGAAAGGAAGGAGAGCAGATGCATAACTATATGGGAAATAACCAGTTGCATGCAAAAGTTGGTAGCTTGGGCGAAGACGACGATGACGTGGGGGACGAGGTGCAGCAGGTCGGTCGGTGTTCCTGGCGTGTACATAAGGAAGACAGTTGCGGGAGAATGGTAGTGCAGGGATTTTCTATTGCAGCAGCTCTGGACAGATACGCGGAACGGAAAGATCCCGGAAAGGAAAAGTTGAAGCAGCGCTGTAGTGTGACACAGGAACATCGGGATATCGAGAAGTGGAAAGAAGGATTGGAATGTTGGGGGCTTCAGGAATGTCCGGTGAAAGCTGAAAACATGGAGCATTGGATCAGGAAAGAGATCAATGGGAACACATTCCTGCCAGTTGCCTACTGTATCTACATGCTGAGGAGTGTTCAGAACACCAGGCTCGAGCCCTTGGATTGGCGTTTGCAGAAATTCAATTTGGACGTTAACACTCTGACAGTTGTAACTGAGCAGTATGGAACACCCTCTGTGCCCTCCTTTATCAATGTGCGCTTCACTGGACGAAATGGTGGTCACTATTTTATTCTGGGTGTTAGTGGTTACGAAGTCCTGGGAGGCGGAAAATTACTGATCCAGTACCTTCCCCATCAGTCCTTTGCCAATGTGCTGTCGCATGAACGGACTGAAAAGGCCTCTGCGTCCAATTTTAAGTTTGCTGAGGCCTCTGGTGTCCGACAGATGGATTCGATGCTGGGCATGCTGGTAGAGACGTTCACCATCTTGCGGAAGCACAGCTCTATTGAGTGCACTGGTGCCGCGAGACAGTTCCACAGCGGCACAAAGTCTCTCGAAGTGAAGACTATCATGCAGAATCTGTGTGCCTACAGATTCAATCTTCATATGGACTCTCTCTTCCCCAGGCAAAGAAGACAGGATGCACTTTTTGGTGCTATGCGGGGCATTTGCACCGTCGACCACTGTGACTGTGGTGAGGAAGGAGGGATGATTGCGGATCGGCTCGGTGCCAGTCTCACTGCGTCTACTGGAACGGTCTTTGTATTGGTCGGTCCCGTCGGGTGTGGTACAACGTATACGTAAAGCCCCCCCCCCCCACTTTTGGCAGCCCCCACTTTTCGAAAGCCCCCCACTTTTGGCAGCCCCCCCCCCACTTTTCGGTAAGCTCCGTCCCCACTTTTTTGGGAGTCGCCCAAAAGTGTCGAAAAATTAGGTTTTTCAAATCAAATTTTCAAAACTTTTCTCAATTTTTAGCCAATTTATGGACTTATAAGTTAACTTTAAGCTTAAAAACAGCGATTTTTTGGGTTTTTACCTAAAACTTGCTAATTTTTCGCTAAAAATTGTGGTATTTTATACCTTGGACTCGCCCCCCCACTTTTCGGAAGCCCCCCACTTCCCCCTACCTGGGGGGGGCAAGCCCCCCCACTTTCAAAACTTTAAAAAATGCCAGCCCTTGCGAATCGAATCAAATCGAATCCCCCGAAATCGAAAAATTTGCGATTATATATATATTTGAACTTAGCGTGGTCGAAAACATACCCCAGGGGCGCACCCAAGGGGGGAACGAGGGAGGCGGCCGCCCGCCCTCCCCCCTTGTCAGCTTTCGAAGGTCAGAAAAATTAAGAATCAGAAAGGAGAAAGGGCAGTAAAACAAACATTTTTGCTCCTTCGGCGCGAGTTAACCGTTCTTTGTGTTTTAAGGGTAGCATATGGGGCTGGGTGGGGTGGCTGGCTTTCAATTATGTAGACGTTTCTGCTTGCGCAGGAGTTATAATAAATAGACGCCAGCTGCCAATGTTTTCAAATCATAGTTTCTGAGTGGGGGGAAGGGGGGTATCCAGGATTTTGAAAAGGGGGGGTTTGACTTGACCAAATTTGGGGGGTTTCAACCACATAATAAATAGACGCCAGCTGCCAATGTTTTCAAATCATAGTTTCTGAGTGGGGGAAGGGGGGTATCCAGGATTTTGAAAAGGGGGGTTTTTGACTTGACCAAATTTGGGGGGTTTCAAACCACCAAACCCCCCCCTTGGATACGCCCATGGCGGGAGGTAAATCTGGAAAAGACCCCCAAAAATTAGTTTACTATTAATAGAATTTTTATTTTGTGCAATTCAAATCTTTCTGCTCGTCAGGGATTGTTAGCGTAGTCAACAGCAAAAAACAGGTTTTACGTTTTGTTAATGTACGTATATATACGTATATTCATAGGTGTACCACCTGTTTGGGTTGGGGGGGGGGAGTAGAAGGTCCAAATTTGGCTCGGGGTAGCCCACCAAAATCCGAAATTTGGGGGAGGACCCCCCTAAACTGTACCCAAGTTTTTTAGCTAAAACTGCTCCGTTTTCGATGAACAGTATATACATTAAACGTACTCAAAAGCTTCTGTCAATAGCTTTCATATGCGAAAAGAGGGCTTGAAAATTGACAAATTTGTGCTAAAATATGCCTAAATTAGGCCAGATTGTGAATTATAATTGCGCATGTTACCTTTTTATTGCTATAAATAACCATCTTTAGCTGTTTATAGCTGATTTACATCTATTTTTAAATCTTTTTCAAAAATTTTCAGAAATTGCAAAAAATTTTTTCAAAAATTTTGCATTTTTTACTTAGTTTGGACCCAGTTTTAGGGGGGAGGGGTGTCTGAGCTCGGCTTGGGGGAGAGTAGTTGAGGCCGGGTAGGAGAGAGGGGCGTCTGGTCTGGCCTCTCCGTGGGAGGGGGGGTCTCACAGGGGGTAAACTGTAGCCTGGTTCACCTATGTATATATATATTCGTAGTTTTGGAAAAAACATATATAGCGTCTGTTCCCACAGGCGATGCGCGATATATATACATATGCGATGTATATATATATACAGTAACAAAAATGCTCCGCACAAAAGGGGATAATACGGTACATTTCACGGAAAGAGTGCCAGTTGGAGAAGTTTTAAAAATTGGAGAAATATCGCCAACATTGGCGATTTTCGCCAAAGTTGAAGTGAAGTCCAAACAGAATTGGCGAAAAGCCATTGTAAAAACCTTTTTCCTGAATAATTTCATACTTTTTGGCCAATATTATTGGCGAAAAGTCCGGACTGACTGGAAGAATAAATTTGCCCAAGTGGCAAAACATGAAACAAAACATAAAAAGGGGGCCCCCCCCAAAATTTCGGGGGAGGGGGCCCCCCACCCCAAATCCCCGTTACACCTATGATCGATTCCCCGTGCGAGAAAACCATTGTATGGAAGAATAGAGCTTTCAAAGTTGAATAGACAGCGAGAAATTTCGATTTTTCGTTTTTCGAATTTTCGCCATTTTTGACGGGCCACTGTGGTCGCTAGGGAAGTGATAGAGAAACGCGACCTGGACCGTTAGTTAGTTCAATATATGTAATTTCTGACTATAAAAAGAAATCAGCTCCAGCTCGTAACGTTCGACCTGAGCGACGACCACAATAATGGTCACTTTTCGCTATGAGCCGACTTTGCGGCGCCACTGCGGCTTGGTGGCGCAGCTGCGGCGCAAAAAAGTTGTGATTCTGAAATTCTTTAGAGGGTCCTACCAGACCCTATAGCCCTTTAGGTTGGCCCACCGCTGCAGATCACGTGAAAGCGGCGAACATTATGTACAATACAAATCAAATAAGGGTAACCGGAAAAAAAACATCGCCGCCATAACCGCCACCTTCGGTGCGACTACCACCCCCCCCCCCCCGGTGGGGGGGGGGGGGGAGTTTTGGGGGGGTTTGTAAAAATGGCTGGGGGGG
>JASAND010015716.1:0-14922 GCA_030248195.1 Trissonchulus latispiculum
AGTGTGTTATTCATATGATAACACTAGAAGGCTGCTAGCTGGGGAAGAAATACTTTTGACAGCTTTGAGTCCTCAGTATGCTAAAGATATGATAACACTGGTAGGCAGCTAGCTGGGACAAAATTTTCTTAAAACGGTCGACTACATTCCGGCAGTGATCATCTTGACTGACAGTAAAGATTTTGAAGTTAATTTTCATATTAGACAATTGTGCACGTAGTGCTAAGTTGAAACTGTAACAGTAGTATAGGAGCCGACAGACGGGACCACTTTGTACAGGTGTGCTGGAGTCAAATAGAACCTAATTAATCATACAGGTAAGGTCATTAATCATGTAAGTACTAGCCGTTAGTGCAGATGTTTTCAAGGTCATTATTGGCCGAAATTTTCCTTTAGCTTGGATAAGCACTGTAACATTGTACTAAATTTTTAACACAGTGTTATTGGACTATATTGTCTATGTATGTAACTTTACCTACTTCAGAATATACTGATGTTAGCTGCCTGCTAGTGTTATCATATCTTCAACACACTGAGGACTCAAAGCTGTCAAAAGTCTTTCTCCCTACCAGCTGCTTTTTTTTTTTTTTTTTTTTTTTTTTTTCTGCTTGTTTAAAATTTTCTCCCTATTAGCAGCCTTCTGGTGTTTATCGTGTCGCTAGCATACTGAGGACTCAAATGGGCAATGAAACCCTTTTCTCTCCCTGCTTGTTTAAAATTTTGTCCCAGCTAGCTGCCTACCAGTGTTATAATATCTTTAGCATTCTGAGGACTCAAAGCTGTCAAAAGTATTTCTTCCCCAGCTAGCAGCCTTCTAGTGTTATCATATGAATAACACACTGAGGACTCAAAGCTGTCAAAAGTCTTGCTCCCTACTAGTTGCCTGCTTGTTTACAATTTTTTCTCCCTATTAGCAGCCTGCTAGTGTTATCATATCTTCAACACACTGAGGACTCAAATTGTTCCTTTTTTTGTCTTCCATAAAGCTTACCTTTGAATTTTCTAGCCTTTTATCTGACTTGATTGCACCTGTCTCATTGAAATTAAAGACGTAAACAATAAACTTTGGTTGAAAATAAAACTTTTATGTCTTCAATTACGTAATATTGGCAACACTTATCACTTTAATCTTTGTGTCAACTTAAAGAGCATGTGTTGAACTAACTTCGGTCACCTGTTGGTAATTATTCAGTTTGTTATTTGATTAATAATAATTTGTTAAAGTTGACTTACCGATGAAAATTGGCTGAAAATGGGTGATTATAATATTATGTCTCCGATTACGCCAAGATTAGGGAAAACTTTACGTGATAAGTTTTATTTTTTTTTTTTTTTTTGTTTTTTTGTTTTTTTTTTTTTTTTTTTTTTTTTTTTTTCTTTTTTATCTTTTTTTTTTTTTTTTTTTTTTTTTTTTTTTTGTTTTTTATTTTTTTTTTTTTTTTTTTTTTTTTTTTTTTTTTTTTTTTTTTTTTTGTCAACGTAAAGAGCATGTGTTGAACTAACTTCGGTCAACTAATTTTGTTTGTAGTTTACTAATTAGTTAGTAATCATTTATTAAAGTTAACTATGAAAATTGGCTGAAAATGGGTGATTCTAACTTTATGTCTCCAATTGCGTAAGATTGTTGACACCTATTGGGTTAATTATGGTGCCTGTGTAAAAGTAATAATGAACTCACTTCGGTCACCTGTTGATAATTTTAGGTTAACTAATTAGTTAATAATAATTAAATAAAGGTGACTATGAAAATTTTGTGTGTAATGAAAATTATTGTTACATTAAGAATTGACTTTTGGTTTTTTGACCAAGACAATACAACTTTTGTTCAATAAGTAATGAACAAGTATGAAAGATTGATGGTGTATTCTATGAAACCTAGCACAAGAATGCTGCAAAGTTTAGACAAATATTGCAAGTTTGGCAGGTTTATTAACCTTACTGACATTTGAATCACCATGCTTTACATCATCAACAGCAATGAATTCCGTTGAAACCGGTAAGATTTTAGTTGTAGCATTTTTAACCATTGTATTTTAATGATTGCATTTTAGTAGTTGTATTTTTCCGTCTTTCACATTTTGATTGTCACATTTTTAGCAGTTGTACAGTTTGAACATTACAATTTTAAACATTACGATTTTAAACATTTCAGTTGTTAGATTTTCTAAGCATTATTTGTTGCTGAAATGTTTCAGGTTCACCATCTGTGGAGAAAATCATAGACAATTTGGTTATTCTTTGTGATGAAATGGATCCCACTCCAGTGGCAGACTACAAAATTGAACATCGGCGGATAATCCCGGATTATCGAGATATCCATCGAGTCCGAAACAAGATATGATGGAGTGTTTGATCTCCTACCGCGACTAAAGCGGAGCAAAGAATCGTGCCCCTGCTCCACGAGGCCTTGGTCAATCGAAGCAGTACCTGACACCCGGCCAAACTATTCGAAGGAGGAACCAAGGAGAAGGAGTCACGTGGAAGATTTACACAAAGAGCAAATATTTGCTTAGAGAAAGCCAGGACACCTTCCTACAGTACAAGCAGCAAGACTGGACACCAGCGGTGGCCGCCGGACCGCTAGGATGCTTGACAACCGTGCCGTCGTATTCATTGAGTGGATTGGAAATTCTATGGTGAAACAGTGGAATGTGCCGGAATGGTTCGTATCTCCGTGGAATCATCAAGAACTGCAAGAACATTAACAATTATGGACTAATATTGCGTAACACCATTGACTATCATTATTATTATTATTATTGACAATTACATGTTATTAGATAACACTACTGTAAACAATTGCATTGTATTGCATACCACTATTAACCATTGCATACAGTAAACGAAATGTTACGGATAACATTAGTTGCACTTTTGGTATACAAGGTTGTCAGTTATCCATGAAAAAACGGATTTTAAGCATTTCTGCTTCTAGCCTGTCTAGCATATTGTAGATAGGTTGAATACTTCTGCGATATCGTTTGTATTCACGTAGGTCTCTCATCTTATCCCTGACTGCATCAATTTCGTAGATATGAGGTCTTGGTGGTAGTCCGCATTCACGTCTGATCAAGTGTTCGTTCCCGTTACGTAAAACATAGAATGCTGTGACCAATCCATCAGAGGACATCTAGTACGTACGTAAGTAGATCTAGCTTACCGGTTGGGATCACAACTTAACTTCCAACAAAAAGATATTTTGTTCAAACAGCGCGCCATTAGAGGGCTCCTATTCTTCGTATTGCGTAACGGTGCTCCCACCACAATACGCGAATGTTCCCCCGTTTGGTGGGGGGGGGTCGACAAACATACCCCCTCAACGTTTGGGGGGGGGGGGTATGCAAAAGGGTCCCCCGTTGGGTGGGGGGTACGCAAAACGGGGCCCCGTTTGGGGGGGGGGGGTAGGCAGAAAGGGATCCCCGTTTGGGGGGGGGGGTCGCCAAGTCAGGCTAAGATTGGCTGAATCTGATTGGCTGTTCGCGACCCCCTCCCCCCAAACGGGGACCCCTTATGCATACCCCCCCACCAAACGGGGACCTCTTTTGCATGCTCCCCCCACCAAACGGGGACCTCTCTTTGCCACCCCCCCACCAAACGGAGACCCAACCCACACGCGACATTTGCAATTTTCATGTAATTTTGCAACAAACTGTGCAATAATTTTTGTCTCGAGCGTAAATTAAAAAACTTTCCGGAATAAACAAAAATGTTTATTGAAAAAATGTTTATGTTTATTAGATCGATTCTATCAAGAAGCTACCATAGCGTTAACTCACCTTTTCTTGAAAAGGACGTAATTACGCAATCAGCAATAACCAAATTTCTGCTTCTTTACTTACAGTAACAGTATTAAATTACTAATTTTACTAATTACCGCTGTGTTTCTCAGTTGACTCCATAATTTCGCATGTCTTCGCCCTTTTCTGTGTGCCTGATATTTCCAACGATTCTATAATAAAAGAGGTTTGCTTTGCGTTTACATCTGAGGGAAAGGGTTTATGGGGTCTTATCACGTTTACCCCCCCCCCCCACCACCACTCAAAATCATTTGAACTCAGCGTGGTCGAAAACATATCCATAGTGAATTTTAGCTCATTTGGTCAAGTTTTAAGGATTTTGAGTGGTGGGTGGGGGGTAGACGAGATAACACCCGGTTTATGTTTTAACAATTCATATTTTCCACTGCTAACTTGAAAACAGTGCACTTACTATTATTTCTTATTATTTAAAAACAATTATTACTAACCAGCATTTCTCGTATCTGGAATATTCGAATACGTAGACAGAATAAAGAACTGAGTGGTTTCAAATTTTTATGACCATTATGTATCATTACTTACATATTTCTGCTGTCCGACATAACGGCCACAACCTCGTCGTGAAAAATCGTGCCTGCGTTGATTCATCTGAAACCACTAATACAACATTAACCGAAGTCTCGGTATTGATGAACGGATTATTTATTGGCAGAAAATTGCAGTTAAACATACAAATTTACATATTATAAAATTCCACCTTAGTACTCATCTTCCTCCAGCAAACACTGCTAAATTACTTTCCTAAATAAGAATTTAAAAAAAGCTCGTTTATTTGATATCATAGCATTTTGTAATTCATAAACACTCACGTTATACTTGTATGACTGCGAAAAATGGAAATGAGCATCTGCCAGTGGAAGGGAAGCTGTCGCTTGATGCAGTGACTGAGCAGTAGTATTTGGCACAGCAACAGTGGTGTGAGCATACACCATCACATTTCTATCATCAGCCTAAAATGGTTGACATGATCACAGTACCGAATTAGGATCAAGTAAACAATCTCCGCCCCAGTTTCAATTGGGGGGGAGATAGTTTAGTTGATGTTAACTTTATCGAAACTTAAATAATTTAGCTCAAATTTTGTGTGCATGCATTCGAACACATGTCTGATTGATTGGTAAGAAAATTTCAAAATTCTAAAAAATTTTAAAGTTTTTTAAGGGGTGACCAAGGGGAATCAAAAAATTTTTGGTCGTCAATTTTGCTTAAACATTGTGTATAGGGGTTTTCGGGGTCGTAGAACACGAATCTGATGTCGGTTTTTCGATTCGGCTTTTCGTTAGCTCAGTATAAGCTTACATCTTAACCTTACTACTTTTGCTTATACTACTCTTGCTTATACTGAGCTAACGAAAAGCTGCATCGAAAAACCGACTTCAGATTCGTGTTCTATGAGCCCGAAAACCCTATACACAGTGTTTCAGCAAAATTGACGACAAAAAATTTTTTATTCCCCTTGGTCCTCCCTTAAAAAACTTAAAAATTTAAATTTTTTAAAATTTTAAAATTTTATTATCACTCAGTCCGACATGTGTTGGAATTCATCCACACAAAATTTGAGCTAAATTGGTTAAGTTCTGAAAGATTTATTGCATTGCAGGGAGGATACTTTACTTGAGAATTTGAGGGGGAGATTGTTTAGTTGTACCAAAATCCCCCAATTATTGAAGCATGTTGATTTCGATTTGTGGACAAGACAATGGAAATACAAAACTTTTTACATTAATTTATGAATAAATACTCCAATCAATCAATGCAAACATTTGCAGAATCATGGCGTCGAATGCAGCACTGATTGGCTCCAGTACATACTGTCAAGAAGTAAACCCCTATATGCAAGTTCTCACCAATGTTTTAAAAAAATTATAGTCCCTCTTGGTTCCCCCTTTAATAAGATTTAAAATATTTACTTAATTTATTTATTTAATTTACTTTATTTAATTCTATTTACAAACCTTCAGTCCCCTCAAAGCCGATACGACCGGTTCACTTCTATGTACTGACTTAATATAGTAAACTCAACTTATGCAGTTTCACACCTATTCAGCGTTAAACTGAGTTTATCCTTCTTTATTTGGACTTTTATGTTTGCAGCTGTTAGTCATCGCTACTATTCAATACTTAACTTTGACCTTCGACCCAAGTCCTTGAAGGATTATCTCAGTCTAATTTACTTAATTACGGCGCGCTCATCTTTATCCTGGGTGGTCATAGCGGCTGGCAATATATACCTTCAGATGCTCAAACATAACTGCAACGTAGATGCGCAATTAATAGAATTCATGCACATTAATATATACTCTTGTGTGTATATACTATTAATACTGCAATTAATGCACTCCAACACAAACACGCGCGCGCACAATTGGTGTATATATAAATTTATACATTTTACGGGTCTTTCCCATTATCCCCCCCATAGCTTCGTAGAAGTACTGAAGATGCACAATTTGACAGATTGAGTTGAAATTTGGTAGGGGTAGGTTTTCGGACCTGCTGATTTCAAAAATGCAAAAATTTTTAAAAATTTTAAAATTTTAGTTTGGTAAGGTGGGACCAAGGGGAACCGAAAAATTTTTTGAAAATATTTGTGCTGAAAACTTGCACACACGGGTTTTCTGGGGCGCTGATCACGAATCTGAAGTCAGTTTTTCGATTCAGCTTTTCGTTAGCTCAGGATAAGCTTACGTACATTTTTAGCTTAAAACTTTAGCTTATATTAAGCTAACGAAAAGCTGAATCGAAAAACTGACTTCAGATTCGTGATCAGCGCCCCAGAAAACCCGTGTGTGTAAGTTTTCAGCAAAAATTTTTTAAAAAATTTTTCGGTTCCCCTTGGTCTCCCCTTATATACCAAACTAAAATTTTAAAATTTTTAAAAATTTTTTAAATGTTTAAAATTTTTGCATTTTTGAAATCAGCAAGTCCGAAAACCTACCCCTACCGAATTTCAACTCAATCCGTCAAATTTTGCATATTCAGTACTTCTACGAAGCTATGGGGGGGGATAATGGGAAAGACCACATTTTACAGACTTGGAGTTATTACAACTTTTTCTCAGCTAAATGAGATCTTTCCAATTAGATCAATATCAATATTGTCCCGATTTGACAACTCTCAATTTTGACAATTTTTGTAAAATGGTTGAAGATAAAAAGGCAGTTGGCATTACCAGCTGAATTTCACTAACAAGGTCAAAATAGGGGGCTTGGTAAAACAGGGACCCGGACAGGGTACGTAAAACCCGGACTCATCACGGACTGGGTGGCTAAAAGCTAGACCCGGACCAAAGGGTAACACCCGAACCGGAACATGATTGGGTGGGTAAAGAATATATATTAATATTGACCTAACAAAAAGCTGAATCGAAAAACTCATGTCAGATTCGTACTCGGCATCCCAAAAGACTCCTGTATGCATGTTCTCATCAAATTTTTCTCAGAAATTCTAGATCCCCTTTGCCCTTTGTTCTTCCTTTCCAAACTAAACTTAAAATATTTACTTTATTTATTTAAATTTACTTACCTCAACACCGGTTCACTTCTACTGACTTGATGTATGTAGCATATAATATACATGTATGCTCAAAGATAATTGCAACATTTCAAACCCTATATACGCAATTAATAGAACTGAGGCGCATTAATACACTCTTGTGCGTATATACCATTAATATACATATATACTGCAATAACTGCAGTGCAATACACACACGCACGCACCACACATATACGTATACATAGCGTATATATAAATTTAAATGTTAAATGTGAAAGCTGTTAACTTTAAGATTTTGTCCTGGTCCGGGCAAGTCCGGGTTTTACCCAGCAGTCCGGGTCCGGGTCCGTGTTCTACCCACTGGTCCGGTTCCGGGTCCGTGTTTTGCCCACACCCCAAAATACTCTCATATCAGGAAGGCAGTTTGCTCACTTTTGCAGTATCCAACAGTGTAACTTTTTGCTATATCTCGAAATCCGTAAAGGCTATGAAAATTCGATTGCAGATTTCGAATCTACGCCCCCGAATTACTCTAGGATCAACTTTTGAACCAAATACGAAACAAGTTTTTAACCATTTTTTAGAATCGCCTTGTTCCCCCCCCCCTTACGATTTTAAGTATTCCGTGACCCACCATTCCCGAAATCCCGGAGATATCCGGCTGCCCCCATACACGGGAACAGTTTAGGTCAACCTACAACTATACCGAAAAGTTCAAAATCTCATCCCGGTCGGCCCATCCAATCTCGAGATACAGTGGGGACAAGGGTAGACAAGAATTCGGACAAGAAATAATAATAATAACTCAAAAAATGTAACATCAAGTACTCTTAAACATTATTAAACTAACTGATGCTGCATGATTTCTTCCACCAACTCCAACAGACACTCCGCAAGTATCCGAACGCACAAATTCTCTTTCATTGCCTTGTTCAGAACTGTTGCAGTTGATGGAATTCATAAACTACAATACAATAAAAATATATAACAAGTAATCTGCATTGATTTAAAGCACGACAATAAATCAGAAAAGAATACGATTAATGAGTCCCCTAGCTCCATGTCTACAGCACAATTTATGTGTTCATTTCATCAATTCATAATTGTTTTTTCAGATTTTGTTATTCCATTAATCTAGATTTTTAATTCTCAAACCCACCGAGCTGGCTGCAACATAGTCATTTCTACTGACGTAGCATAGTTCGTTTCCATATTTAGGTGTGCACCAGTAGAAATCATCATTAACGGCATTGCAATTGTGCCAGCTTGCTACTCGCTGTCTGTCCTTAAACAAAATAAGAGTATCATATAGTTTCCAAAAAACGAGCAGTTAAAATAAAAGGACATTTTATAGTTTTCACAAGTTGTCAAATGTACGGCTGTTAGAAAGGAAGCTAACAAACCACTCTCACAATTACTGATTTCTCTATCGCTGCTTCCGTTATGCCTTGTATCATTAACACATTTACGACTACACCAGCACGGTTTACTATTTTCAGTTGGTAAAATCGAAAGACCATTCCAACATTTAAATATATTAAGGATTTTTATTCCGCTGGAGCGGAATATCTTCCCCGGTTTTGTAGTATAAAATGCATGTACGCGATTGTTAGGCTCTGATGTTTCTCCTAGTTTAACACACGGCCTAGTGTATTTATTTTTTAGAAGCAACAAAATGTGATGAAGATAGCTCTTTGGCTTTTAGAGGAATCCTAACTAACCCTATTGCAGAAGTTTCACTGAGTTTTAGCAAATAAATGCTTTGAAATTTAAAAATACGCCGTGGCGTTACTTGTTTCTCAAATCCTCCGCAGCTATTATCGATTAATGAAGGTTCGCTTGCACAAAACTTCATACAATACAATATCAAATTGAAATTGCACCTAATCAGATTAGGATTAGCAACGGTCTGTTAGCAACTCCTCCTCGATGTTCGATGCTCAAAAAATAAAACTTATCCCCAAGCTAATCTCAGCTCAGACTGCTATTATTTTTGGGCAATCCGCGAATCTAAATTCAATTAATATACAATACAGAACAATACTGAACAATACAGAATGGTTAGTGTAGTGGTTAAGACGTAAGACTGGCACCGCAATAGCGAGAGATCAATTCACAGTTGAATTTCAATTTTCTACTGACTGTTCTTAATACTCCCTCTTACCGCATTGGATGTGGAAATAAAATAATGATTCAGATTTTTCTGGAAGTCGTTGGAAAAAAGCCAGCGTGTTTTCTACAGTTGTATAGATACGTAAAGTCTCGGGTGTAACGTCTGCTTGGGCAGGAGGCCCGACACTTGCTTTCTGTCACATCAAGTTTTAAGTAAGTTCCATGGAATGATGCTTATTTGCTTGACATTTTGCTCCTCAGATTCTAGTTGTATAATTAATAATTTTTTTATCACTTTTATCTTCAAGTCAGAGTTGCAATCAACGCAATAAGTAAAGTGAGTAAATTCTTACTAATTTGAATCTGTAAATTTTTAAACTAAGATAAATAAAGGACTCAACGACGGAATATTCCCCTTTTAGGGGTGATCTTGTTTGAAATTAAAGTAGCAAGTCTTACGGTTTTCAGCGGATCCTGTTTGCCATTCACGACATTTGTTTGCCGCACGGAGAAATTGCAGCAACCATCTGACGGTGGAATGGAACATCTGACTGCATTCTGTGACGTCACAGTATCACTTGGGACAAGTATGGAAGTGTCAGTTGACACTGTCCCATTTCTTAATTTTGCTGTTCCAGCATCCATAGTAATCATCTGTGCTTGACACTTCTAAAATGCAACCATTAATTACTTTTTATCATAAATAATATACTGGATACTACGTCTGAATAACACAAATTGTTTCTATTTTCAAAGGCCATTTTCTCGGAACAGTTCGTTTATGAACTTGCTTAAATTCTGTTGCAAAATATGCTCAACGTTAAGGTCCACAAATGTAACTAAATTTGTTGAAATCGCCATGTTTTCGTGAAGTTTCGCCAATTTGTCAATTTCGGCAACGCTCACTCTTTCCGTGAAATGTAGCGCAGAGATGAACGTGGGACGAAATTTTTCGTCCAGTCCCGTCCCGTCTCGCACTCAATTTATTTATCCCGTCCCGCGGGATACCGCAGTCCCGCAAATTTGATAATTCTCATCCCGCAAAATCCCGCATAATTTCTTAATTCTCTCATTAGCTAAAATTAATGGTAATTAATACTAATGCCTGTCAGCAATTAAAGCAGCCTCCGGTGTAAATCTATTACATACGTACAGGCTTTTCTGATTTTGGGGTAAAATATGCTGCATGGTCCGTAATATGTCGACGCCAGTGTGCATAATTAAAATATACGTAATTTAATTTTATATCACATTAAATGTCTTAACGTCAAGGTCCACAAATGTAGTTAAATTTGTCAAAACCGCCATCTTTTCGTGAAATTTCGCGAATTTGTCAATTTTGGCAACGCTCACTTTTTCCGTAAAATACACCGTATAGCAAGGTAAAAGCAACAAACTCAAAAATAGAGTTTTTGTTGCCATTTTCGCAAATGAAGTACGATCGAAATAATTTAGGTATGTATCTACTGGCAATGACCTGCTGCATACGTAGTGCAAATTTCAAGCCGTGTTTAAACTCTATTTAAAACAACAAACAAACAAACATCAAATATGTAAAACATTTAACTATTTCGTTGAATTGTATTCAAGCTAATTTAGTACATTTAGTGCTAATTTCCCTAGCAAAGTAGGATGCTGAAATATTCGTAATATAGTCTTTTTTGAGAGAACATGGACTTTGGATCTCCATAAACGATAATGCAGCAGAACACAAAATTCTAAGTGTCTCAAAACTTCACAGATTTCTTTAAAAATCTGCGCTTTTCAGGTCACACCTGTACGGCGCTCAAGGTCCGGCGTGGCCGCACAGACCTAAAATGTGAACAGGGGCCGGGCCGGGCTGGGACCGAAAAAGTCGGCCCTAATCTCATCTCTACAACCGACGGACCCTAATTATATGTACTCATACTTTAAAATATTTTATAATGTGACAATAAAACATAGTCTTACGAAAAACCATTTGGCTCTGCCGTCGTCACTGGACCATCATAAATGAATGGACTTCCATGATTGTAATCCATAATTAGCATTATATAAAGCATGAACATCTAAAATAAATAAATATACATATAGTAAAATTTCACTTAAAATTTAGAATTTCAAATATACACAGTGAAAAGTTTGGGATCTTTTCAGGATAACCCCCCTCCAGGCCCAGATTCCGGAAAACTTGATCAGCTCATTTGGTCAAGTTTTGCGGAATCTGGGCCTTGGGGGGTTATCCTGAAACGATCCAAACTTTGTGCATTTTCAATGCGAAACAAAACTACTGCACGGAAAGAATCCTGGTATGAAAGTCTGTTGATGGAGCAGGTGTCATTTTTTATTTAAGACACCAGCTGGTGCACTTTAATACTGAGCTAAACTGAGCGTAATTCTTACGGTAGAAAAGTGTTGGATAAAACCCTTGGCTTGGGCGTTCTTCGACACCCTTACGAACACAGAGACAAGACACATTTATTGACACCTCTACAACACCACCTAACGAACTGTTGCACTGAATAAAAATGCTTATAAAAATGGTTTTTAGTCTTACGGTAGAAAAGCGTTGGGTAAAACCCTTGGCTTGGGCGTTATTCGACACCCTTAGAAACACAGACACATCTAGTTATTAAATTAAATTTCGACCTCTAGAACACCACCTAACGGACTGTTACACTGAATAAAAATGCTTATAAAAATGGTTTTTAGTCTTACGGTAGAAAAGCGTTGGGTAAAACCCTTGGCTTGGGCGTTATTCGACACCCTTAGAAACACAGACACATCTACTTACTTCTCTACATAAATTTCATTTTCTTTAGCCAAAGTTGTCGACATCAAAATTTTTTACAAAACCCTTGGCTTGAAGTATCTCCGACACATATGCACATACATAGTGGCAATGCTGTCTCTGCCGACACCAAAATTAACTATTCTCATGTCCATTACCTCCACGGTCTGACTATACTACTGGGCAATACAGTCTCTACCGACACAAAATTAATGTCCATCACCTCCACGTCTCTAACTATGGTCTTAACGCTTAACCTTGCTCCTTATGTTCACTTGAATTGACAGTTTTTACACCGACATCATTTAGAGCGCAGGCATGAATAGCTTACCATAAGGTTTAAAGTTCATTAGTGCATCATGTCGGCCCGAAGCCTGTTGAACGAACTGTTACAAAAGGCCCTGCGCCAAAGTCCACCTATTCGCATTGAGATTACCGGTCATTATGTAGCCGTCATGATTATAGGCAGTATGTCCTGGACAAGCTCACAATGCCCTGACCCACGTACTGCCATTGAGGAAGTTTCTCGTAAAGCCTACGGTACGTTGTGTCACGGGAACGAACACTTGATCAGACGTGAATGCGGACTACCACCAAGACCTCATATCTACGAAATTGATGCAGTCAGGGATAAAATGAGAGACCTACGTGAATACAAAAGATATCACAGAAGTATTCAACCTATCTACAATATGCTAGACAGGCTAGAAGCAGAAACTGCTCTAAAATCCGTGTTTTCATACCATAACTGTTTAATACCTACCAGTGCAATCAAATGCTAACCGTAACATTTCGTTTACTGTAGGTGCGCCGCGTCATGCACTACTGTTATGCAATTTACAGTAGTCATCCAATATCATATGGTAAATAATAATAGCAGTCAATGACATTATGTATTGTTTACTGTAGTTAGTTATTGCATGGCAGTCAACATGTAATAGAACTGTCAAAATAATAATAACAGAAATGATAATAATGGTAGTCAATGGTGTTATGCATTGATTACTGTACAATAGTACTGCCATGTATCCGTCAATAATTGTTAGTGTTCTTGTGAAGTCCTTGATGATTCCAGTGGAGATACGAACCCTTCCGGCACATTCAATTGTTACACCACAGAATTTCCAATCCACTCGATGAAGACGACAGCACGGTTGCTGCATCCCGGGGCTCCAAGGGCCACCGCCATGTCCAGTCTTGCTGCTTGCACCGTAGGGAAGCTGTCCTTGCCTCTCAAAGCTAAAGATTTGCCACTTTGTGTAAATCTTCCACGTGACTCCTTTCTGTTTGGTTCCTCCTTCGAATAGTTTGGACAAGTTGTACTGTTTCGACTTCACCAAGGCCTCGTGGAGCAGGGGCACTGTATCTCTGCTCCTCTTTAGTCGCAGTGAGAGATCAAACACTCCATCATATCGTGTTTCTGACTTGATGATATCTCGATAATCCGGGGTTATCCGCTGATGTTCAATTTTGTATGGTCTGTTTCTGTATGGTGATCCATTTCATCACAAAGTATGACCAAATTGTCAATGATCTTCTCCACAGATGGAGAACTGAAACATTTCAGCAACAAATAATATAGACTTAGAAATCTAAAAACTAAGAAATGTTCACAACTACTAAAAATGTAATGTTTAAAATAGTAATATTGTACAACTGCTCAAAATATAATAGATCAAAATGTGAACGACTGAAAAATACAACTACTAAAATGCAATCTTTAAAAATACACCTTTTAAAAATGCTACAATTAAAATCTTACCATGAATTCATTGTCGTTGGTGATGTAAAGTTCAATTGGTGATTCAAATGTCAGTAAGGTTAATGAACCTGTCAAACTTGCAATATATGTCTAACCTTTGCAGCATTCTTAAAGTTGATAGGTTTCATAAAATACACCATCAATTTTTCATACCCTTGTTCATTAATTATTGAACAAAAGTTGTATTGATCTTTTGTTCCTAACAAGTTCTATGTAACAATATTTTCATTACACACAAATTTTCATAGTCACCTTTAATTATTATTAACTAATTAGTTAACCTATAATTATCAACAGGTGACTGAAGTTAGTTCATTATTACTTTCTTACATAGTAATCATAATTAACCCAATAGGTGTTGACAATCTTAGGTAATTGGAGACATAAAATTAAAATCACCCATTTTCAGCCAATTTTCATAGTTAACTTTAATAAATGATTACTAACTAATTAGTAAACTACAAACAAAATTAGTTGACCGAAGTTAGTTCAACACATGCTCTTTACGTTGACATAAAACTTATCACGTAAAGTTTTCCCAATCTTGCGTAATCGGAGACATAATATTATAATCACCCATTTTCAGCCAATTTTCATAGTCAACTTTAACAAATTATTATTAACTAATTAGTCAACCAATAATTACCAACAGGTGACCGAAGTTAGTTCAACACATGCTCTTTAAGTTGACACAAAGATTAAAGTGATAAGTGTTGCCAATATTACGTAATTGAAGACATAAAAGTTTTATTTTCAACCAAAGTTTATTGTTTACGTCTTTAATTTCAATGAGACAGGTGCAATCAAGCTAGATAAGGCGAATTGGTAAGCTTTGGAAGACAGATTTGAGTCCTCAGTGTGTTGAAGATATGATAACACTAGCAGGCTGCTAATAGGGAGAAAAAATTGTAAACAAGCAGGCAACTAGTAGGGAGCAAGACTTTTGACAGCTTTGAGTCCTC
>JASAND010015717.1:0-43922 GCA_030248195.1 Trissonchulus latispiculum
GTTTCATTATTTTACTGCTTTCTGGAGAATTCTGTAAATGCTTTCGAAAAAGTAATATTATTTCCTGTTGACGTTTTATTATATATATATATATATATATATATACATATATATATATATACATCCTGTTGTCACACAAAAATCTTACGAAAGATCAACAACATGAAGAACAGCAACAGACCGACGAGATAGAGAATCTGCAGTCAGTTTATTCCAAACATTTTTGTCATAGCTCTGGAAAGAGGAACAAAATTCTTAAGATGTACTGACGTATATATATACATGATTTAATGTTGTTAGATATATATTTGTAGCGGAGATGTATAGACTGTGTTCGCCCGCCACAATAAACCCGCCACTCACACATACCCATGAAGGAAATCGGAATCACTCACCCCCTCCCCCTCAAAATTCCGAGTTTTTCAAACAATTTAGAAATTCATTGCGAGACCCCCAAAGTGGCTGTGAACGGACGACACTGGAGTACAGAGTCGAAAATACGATCCGATCAGGTCCAAGTCGTTTTACTTTTTTTGTTACAGAAACTCCATACTTGCAAGCCTCAACGTTGCCTCAAACACCTCGTCCTATATTATTAAATCAAAACGTTGATACAAAGACGTAGATACACGTATATAGCCTGAATAATAAAAACTTAACTTAAAAAACTTAACAGCTCTTCAAAGTTTTAGCAACAGCTACACTTTTAGCATAGACAGCAACCAGGCCGGCAATTCTGTTAAAAAAACTTGCTAAACACATTATTATGTAACTAAAACAGGTGTTAAGCGTGTCAGTCAAACCGGGAGGAAGTATATATATATAGGTAGAAAATGGAAATAGTAAACATTTATTTATATGTATTTTTATATATATTATATATATATATACGTATATATATTTTATATATATATTTATTCATTATATATATGTTTATTTAATCTCAATTTGTGTTCAAGGAAGACTTAAATACGTAATATTAACTTTTAATTAGTTTAATTTGATAATTTAATTATATAGGCGGAGTCTCAGACAGAGTATTTGAGGAGTAGAGCAGTTTATAAACTTAACCTAAAAAGGAGGCTGGCTACACTAGAAAAGGAAGTAGTCAGTCACCCACCAGTAACATCAGAATGCATGAGTCCCCCTCCCTCACGTTTCTGGAGGTTTCGTTCCTGCATTCGTCTAGCTGGCCCCCGCCCTTTTAGGGTACGTATTGAAGGTGGTCTGAAGACTAAGGCATATATACATAAAGGTAACTAAATTTTTTAAAATCTACATATATTTAACAAACAACCATTGCACGACACGTCAAAAACGTGGGTGGAATCATGCGAAAAGTGGGGGGGGTGTGCTCCGAAAAGTGGAAGGAGGGCCTCATTAAAAATGCCAGGTTGGTTAGTGAACTGGTGGTTCTGAAATGACGGAAACCTAGTGGCTCACTCCTCTTCCTGATCCTGATACATAAGATAATCAGAGACACTCATGCCGTTTTACCTTTCCTATTTCCAAAAACTTACAGTGAAACCAAAACACTCTACTATCTTGCTGCTTATCTCCAAGGAGACAAGGAAGTAAAAGACTGACTGTTATGTTGGAGTTCCAGTGATTATTGAAAAAATGGTGTAGAAAAAAATAATAGAAATAATATTAAACGACGAAGAAAAGGTGTTTCAGGCAAAGAAGGAGGAGCTTACATAACAGTTACTAACGTTCCATCTTTATATATATCTATATCTATATATCTATATATATATATATATACGTAATGTTAGTTTCAAATCAGCATCAACGACAAAACACTTTGAGAATAGTACCTAAGCATATATCTTGCATAAGACATCGCTAAGCGGAGTTGGTATACGTATATAATACCAATTAAAAGGAAATTTAGGGGGCAATTGAGAGAAGACCTCTCGCCAGGGTTCGTCTATTAGGCTAAGTTAGTCTTATAGTAACAACTTTTGGACCAGATCAAACTGTGGTTTGTTGTTAGGACTAAAATGGATTCCAGTTTCCGCTTTATACATGAAGTGTAGACCTATATATTGATGTTTCAGATAATGTTTAAAAAATGCCAAAAAATCAGGCTAAAACTGAAGCATTATGAGAGGAGCAGAGCCCAGCCAGGCAGAAGATAAAAGCTTATCCTAAAAGCATAACATATTATACAGAGAGCTCAGATTCCTGTATGAGCATACGTACAAAAATAAATACGTGCATTGTATATATTTGTTCAAATATTATATATATATATATATATATATATATAACAAAAACAACGTATATCTGTAGAAATATTCCATGTTACGGGTTGAACCTAAATCTGACTACACATTATATGCGTACAATGTTGTCATATATATACCATGCATGCATGGCTTAAGCTTAACTTTAAATGTAAAAACGGGAGAGGGACTTAAAACGGATTAAAAAAGTTGGGAGAGTGAAGAGACTGCGTACCAACTTCGCTCGGCCCAAAATCCAGACACGGCCATCCTTCACTTCTACATAGGCAGAGTTCCACGGCACATATCCTAAAACTCACTCATCTTTCTGGTATGGAGTTTATTTCACGACAATGCACACACACACACACACACACACACACACACACACACACACACACACACACACACACACACACACACACACACAACACACACACGCACACACACACACACATATATATAATATATTATATATATCCACATAAGTAAAAAATGTATAAAACATATATACATGTATGCATTCATTCATGAATATATAACTATATATAGACTTGAAATTATACACACATGAAATAGATAGAACCGTATACAATGGGATGAGCTTAAATCTTTAGACGTGAGATTTGGAAATTTACAGGCTCTTATATACAGCAATAATAACTTAACGAGCTATCTGGTTATTAGTTATGATCCGATTAGAAAAACAAACATATATACTTCAATTTAGTACTATTATTCTTACCTCTAGAGGCCTGCATTACGGCCCGCGGCCCGGCCCGGCCCGGCCCAGCCCGGCCCGCGGGCCGGGCCGAGCGGGCCGACGACCAAAGCTCACGGGCCGGGCCGGGCCGGGCCACGGGCCGAGTTTTCGGTATGCTCCCATTATTTTTGCCAGATTTTACTGAAGAAAAATAACTCAAATGTTTAGCTTGAAAGAATTTTGTGCTTCTTGGTCATGTTTCTTACTTTTCAGGAACTAGTTTCAGTATATTTTCATATCATAAGTGTTACTGTGTATTCTGTTTAAGTTAAAAAGTCGTCTGAATTGTTAAATAAATGTTGGATATCCATCAAATTTTAACGTTATCTGTATAATCAGTATGTTTATGCTCATTTCTTGAGGCCTAGACAAAAAATTATTATTTCAAATGTTGCCCAACACAACCCTGTGGTTTAAAACATTCGGAACAAGCACTTCAAACTGATAAAACAAGAAGAATCAATTTAAACTGTTAATTGCAGAAGTTGGTGCTCAAAATTAATGTCAAATCTCTCAATTCATTGATTAGTTTTGCGACTACAATACAAAACTTCAAACGGAATTTCAATAAAAAATTTTGGAATTTTTTGAAATTTTGCACTTTCTGAAAAAATGAAAAATTTCGCGGGCCGGGCCGGGCGGGCCGAAAAATTTGACGGGCCGGGCCGAGCGGGCCGAAACCTTTCACGGGCCGGGCCGGGCGGGCCGGCAAAAATTTTTCACGGGCCGGGCCGGGCCGGGCCGCAAAAATTCGGCCCGTGCAGGGGCTGCAGCTATTACCATGCAGCTATTACCTACATAGCAAAGAAAACCAAAAATTGACAAAGTCTATATTGTAGATGTAGATGCTGCAGTGGAAAGGTAAATATTGTACATAGGAAGAGAAAAGAATAAATTATCGTCCCCACCAAAGGACACCATTATCACACCTTTATCAGCCGCTTTATACGGTCTTTGTCCTTGCCCGACAGACAGAAAACAGAATTGTAGATCAAGCTCTTTCCTAATAAAATTAATTCACCTCTCCAGGTTACCCCTTCCCTTCATCTTTACGCTTTTCCAGGACTGACGACATGCTCATGCACCTTATTACTAATGATTGGCCTTTTCTTACCAAGGGAGCTGTTAAAGTTTGTTAAGTTTAACTTTAACAGCTACCGTGGCAAGTAAAGGACAATCATATTTCTAGTAATGGCACGACGCCACGAAGAACATACGGTTGTATGACATTATTTCTAGTAATGGCACGACGCCACGAAGAACGTATATACAGATCAGAAATACGTATTCCTATGTATAATTTTAAGCATTAAAAATTATGATGCGACCATAATTTTAATAAGTTAAACTTTAACAGCTACCGTGGCAAGGCAAGTTAAGGACAATGGTTGTATGACATTAGAGCGACATAGCGAAAGCGCGACATAGCGAAGGAGCGACAAACGGTTATAAGCGCGACATTGCAAAGACGCGACTTAGCTAAAGCGCGACATCTTAGTTGCGCGCATTAGCGAAGGCGCGACAACCCTATTATATATTAATTTTCTGCTACTTTTATTGTTTCATAGTTCTCTAACTTAGTCTGGCTAAACACTAAACTCTAGATTAACTAGCTCAATGGGTATATATATCTTCACCCAGTTTACAAATTGCAACGATTACGTACATTCCAAAAATTAATAATTAAAATTTATTATTAATTAATAACACGTAAATATCATACCTAAATAGTAATAATTGATATTACTGTCAGTAAAATCTTAGTTCCACCAAGGGTACATAATAGTATAAAAATATGAAACTTACATTGTTGTGAGCACTGAGCACTACGTAACTTTTCCAGGCATAGAAAGCAACATATTTTAAATTTTAAATTTCATAAACATTTTCCTCTCAGCATGACTATTCAGAAAATATATATATACACTGGCTTGCACCAACCATTTTTAACTCGTTGTTACGTTAAGAGATAACCCACAGTTAGACCGTTGCACCAAATTAGGTTAACGTAACTCGGTGTTAACCTTAAGGTTAACTCAGTGTTAAACACCAAAAAGTTAACCCTCAGCGAGAGTAGGGTTAACCCTTATAGCGCCACTATTTCTAAGGATATTACTATTATTTTTATTCCTGAATTAAATTCTAAGTGAAAAATAGGTACTGAGTGAGAATTGAATAAATGGGAGCCCTTAGGACGATTCGGAAAAAGCTTCCACAAATTTCTCAATTTCTCAAAAATAGCTTTGACCCCTTCGACAGCTATGATGACTCTTGAAACGAAGGTTCCATTCAGAAAGGACATTGAGGTAAGGTTTATATGGCATTAATTTTACCGTGCCCTTCCAGATCATTGTATTTCATTGTATCAAGTCCAGTACAAGAAAATATTGTGTTACAAGAAAGTATTGTGTTAACTTTATTCTCCTGCCGATAACACCTAGTTAAATGGATGGCTATAACCGCTTCCCGATTGGATGGAAACTGTTTCTGGCTCCCTACGCATTGGCTAACCCTCTATTAAAAGTTAACTCGGTGTTAACCTCTAGGTTTCGTAATACTGAGCTGAAAAGCATTGGTACAGAGGGTTAGGGTTAACCTTAGCCATAAGGTTAACTCGGTGTTCTGTAACCTGCTGCACTCAGGGTTAACTCGGTGTTACCCTTAACTTTAATCTTATTTGGTGCAAACAAGCGATAATAATGTTAGTTAAGGGTCTGCGAAGAATTAGATGCAGTATAAGTGATCACATTTTTGTACATACATTTTGTGTCAGACTTTAGTACAAACAATCTACAAACAATCATTAGCAATGAAGTACACTTAAGTTTCATTAAAACTCAAACCAAAACTCATACTCAAAGCCTCAAACACTATTTCCAAACAGCCAAAGGGTCTAAATTCAATTCTTTATTGAAATTTGGATGCTTAACTGCCGTTAGTAAATATAATTTAAAAGTCTATTTTTATAGTCTTTATTCATTAATTTTTCTTTTAACAAATTAATGTTAAAACTAAGGTTTACTCTATTAGAACCAGTGTTTTTTTGCTCAAAAACGCGTGTAATTACACACTTTTTTCTGGAAAATAGCAAAAAAATTTTGGCGACTGTGTAACGTTACACCAAAATTTTGGACAAATTTTACCAAATGGTCGGAACTTTTTCCAATGCTCATTCATTTGTTTCCACATATTTACCGTTTCTGAGGGGCTGCGCCCCCCAGACCCCCCTTTTGCACCATGTCTTGCATTTTATTTTCGGTATTATTTACGTATATATTAGTTATATGCATATTACGTATATTTGCTATATTTGTTCGTTCTTGTATTAAAAACGCGTACACACCAAAATTTTTCAGCTTATGAAGCAAAATTTAACTGGTTCCTTGCCAAGTTTTGTGCTACAGGAGGCCTTTCGAAAAGTTATGCTCCTTCGGTGCACTGGTGTTTTCCTTCGTTCTATCAAGTCAAAACCAATAAATGCAAATCATCGATGTAACTGCTCAATTTTTTAATTTTGTCTATCTGATTTGGTGAAACTCCAAATATTGCTGTAAATAAGATGTTAAAATTTTATATACTTATAATTTTTTAACGGAATAATTTTGTTAACTATAAAACTGTATACATGTGTTAAGCAAAACGCGCGTAAACTAGGAATTTTTAGGTAGTTACACACTTTTTTCTGAAAAATAGCAAAAAATTTTGGAGAGGTGTGTAACGTTACACACAAGCCGTCGGCGAAAAAAAAACACTGATTAGAACAAATTAGAAAGATTCTGAAAATTTCATGCAAAATAAATTATAACTAGTTTTTCATAAACATGTTACTTTCTATGCCTAGAAGAGTTAGTGCTCACAATAACAATGTAAATTTCATATTTTTATACTATTATGTACTTTCGGTGTACTTTCGGTGGAACTAAGATTTTACTCACTCTTAGAAATATTCCAGTAGAAACTACAGGAATCACTTTTGTAGATGATATATACAAAAGCTTTTGTAGAAAATACAGGTTAACTCTTGTAATTTCTACAGGTCATCCTTGGTAGTATTTACCGAATATACTTTGGGAGAATGGAGTACAAGTTAGACTAGTATTCAATACAAATGAAACCTGCAGTTTTCATTGGTTTACAGGTTTGCTCTACAAGAAAGTACTCGATACGCTGATAACGCAAACTGAATATATAATTTTTGAAGACTGAAATTTTTCAATATTTTTAAATTTTCAGTCTTTCAACACCCCGTGGGTGATTTTTTTGTAACGGCCGCTCCCTGCCAAAAATATTTTGGGGAGCGGCCGCCCCCCGCACCTGTACCCCCCTTTTTGAAATACCAGTAAAAGTCCAATAAAATAAATAAGTAAGTAAATAAGTAAATATAAGTAAATATCCAGTAAAATTTACAGGTTTTGTCTTGTAAAAACTACAGGTTTGGTATCTGATTTAGGATTGTCAAAAAAGTAGAACAAAACTACAAGTTTCTTTAGTATTTTCTACAGGAAACTCCTGTAATAAAAACTACAGGTTTCCTTTGTATTTTCTACAGGAAATTCCTGTAATTTTTACTATGCGAGAGACCGGTAGAAAATACAAAAGTTACTTTTGTGGAAAATACAGGAAGCTCCGCTAGTGACTGACCGCACAGGAGCACTTTTGTAGAATACTACAAGAATTCCTGTAGTTTCTACAGGAGTCTTTTTAAGAGTGCTGACAGTAATATCAATTATTACTAATTAGGTATGATATTTACGTGTTATCAATTAACAATAAATTTTAATTATTAATTTTTGGAATGTATGTAATCGTTGCAATTTGTAAACTGGGTGAAGATATACCCGTTGGGTTGGGCCATTTATTATTAATTAAATACCAATTTAATACTTAATTATGACGTTAAGCTAGAGTTTAGTGTTTAGCCAGACTAAGTTAGAAAATTATTAAACAATAAAAGTAGCAGAAAATTAATACATAATGGCAATGGGGTTGTCGCGCCTTTGCTAATGCGCGCAACTGAGATGTCGCGCTTTAGCCAAACCTTCGCTATGTCGCGCTTATAACCGTTTGTCGCTCCTTCGCCATGTCGCGCTTTCGCCATATCGCTTCAGTGAGAGCACCCCTCCCAGCATACGTCGCCATATTTCAACTGATCATAACATAAAGATTCAAACAAGTGTGACTAAGTCTCATGATGTGTGAACTCACCTGACTGACCCGTGGTGGGACACCAGCGAGGCTGACCGCCATGGGCCGACGTGTGATTCAGAAAGCCAAACCCCTTCAATTTGATGGATGTCACCGGTTGAGCCATAACCACAACACAATACACTCGTTTAACGACTAATCAAATTGGTTGACTAATCTCTCACTCAATGTGAAACAGTGAAAAAATAGAAATGTATAAAATATACAACTGAACATAAATATGCAGACATGCAACGAATATGAAAAATGTTTCTCTAGCTGGGACTCTTCGATCAACAGAAGAAAATGCTAAACTCACTAAGTAGACTACAAGCCAACTATGTAAAAAACATATATATAAATATATATATATTATATATATAAAACTGTAAAATATATAGATTTTAAACATTCAAATTTTTAGGAATTATGAGTCGAAAAATTCCAGTTCTACGATTCTGGAAACTACCATACTTTTTGGCGAAATATGTAGGAGACAAAATATTTTTCGTTACCATAGGTAACTAAAAATCTAATAAATTTAAACGTGGTCGAAAAGTATATATACACACCCAAATTTTAGCTAGATTGATCAGGTCTTAAAAATTTTGAAAATCTTAAAAATGGGGACTCAAACTAGATGAACGACATCTTTATAATACGTATAAATATACATATATCAAGTGTTATACGGCTGGACAACAAAAAACATCTGATTTTATCCTGTCTAGATCTAGAATGCCGTTAGTATATAGGTGTAGGTGCCACGAAAAAAGGAAATTGTGACACAGTAAAATATATGTCTATTTCACAGCTTTTCTAACCCAAAAAACTAATTGCACCACAGGAGCATTAAGTACATACTTATGAAAGAGAATAGAAGCATAGTACTCGAAGTCAAAGACTCTTTCCTTGATACGCAGAGCAGACACATAACTTGAAGTCTGGGTGCATATTCTAAAAGTAGTTTATGTCAGGCTATTGATGCAAGCAAGTGTAGCACAATTTAAAATTTAAAAAAATTTTAAAAATTGATACGTTTCACTCAATTATACAAAATATAGCCTCCATCAGGTTCCTCCACTGCAAATTAACAATGCATCTGTACTAGAGATGAGCACGGGCCGGATTTTTTCGGCCCGGCCCGGCCCGCTCCAAAATCTTGCTCGGCCCGGCCCGGCCCGCTGGCAAAATTTTTCGGCCCGGCCCGGCCCGACCCGCCAAAAGACAATTTCCAAAATTTTACTAACAATATTATTTCAAAGGCTCCAATGCAATATGGAAACGCTAAATTATGCTACAAAATGTTAAATTTTGCTGTAAAATAGCCAGAATGAGTAGATATTTAGCTAATTTTAGCGATTTTAAAACATTTTCTATAGTCGATCCGGCCCGTTTCGGCCCGCGCCGGCCCGCAGTTATAAAATTTTGTCGGCCCGGCCCGGCCCGCTAACAAATGGATGTCGGCCCGGCCCGGGGGCCGGGCCGGGCCGGGCGGGGCCGACGGGCCGAAATGCTCATCTCTAATCTGTACCGAGCCCATAGCACACACAAATCATATTAGCTTAAATCGTTTGAATAATTTGCGCTTAATATTAAATTTATATACAGAAATCAAAATTACGGAAATGAAGTATATATAGTCAAGCGGGAAAACCCACTTCAGATTTTCGGAACTTTCAGATCTTTCCTGCTAATGGTTTGCAAAAAAATTTAATTTTGAAAACTAGGTTTTTCCCGCTGTGGGTTTTTTCCTGTCAACTCTAGGTCACCCCCAGGTCACACCCGGAGTGGTCAGAGCAGTGTGGCATATATCATCATGAAACGCAACAGATGCCCTACATATACATATACGTAATCCGCTTTGGTTGTAGGTCTTTTCAGTAGTTCAGGGTGGCCCGGCAAAGTTTGCCAAATTTCGGTACCTGGTCGGACCCCAACTTCCAAAAACTTCAAGTCCCAAAAAAATTGCAGGAAAGCAGCGGGGCTACTATAATACAGCCACTATGATAGTTTCGGACGCTCTTCAAGATAAGCTATTAAAATCCTATATAGCTCATACCGGTAGCTCACAGTGGTAGTAGATTTTTCCCGCTCGACTATACATATATATGCACTACGTCCGATATATACATATTGTAAAATGTATGTATATATATATATATATATATATCTACATGTACAGAGTTGAAACTGTCACTGTTGCAAAACATCCTACCAACAAAGGAGCAGCAAAACGAAGCAACAAACAGTGGAAGAGATCCCCTCCTATGTATGTATATCCCAAATGAAGCCTCTAGAAACAGAAGAGTCTTAATTTTGAAATTCCACAACGGCACATAAAATGTTCCCAAAACCAGGCTTAACAGCCTTTATTCTGTATGTAATACAGGCTCATAAAACTTCAAAAACTGGGCATCCAATTTAGCGTGCACGGACACAGAAACTACGAAATCATAAAATTGGAAACCTTTTAAAACCGGACTAAATGGACTGTAGAGAACATACGCATATAGTGACTTCGAAGTATTATAGGGGGGCGCGAGCGAGAGCGACCCCCTATAATATGGGTGTAAAAGGCGCTGCGCGGCCCTTTGAGACTCGTTCGAGCACCGTGCCAGCTCAATACTGAACGAAACTCGGCAAGTTTGGTATCGTTGGAATCTACACGACGAGTACAACACGTTGCAAAAAAGTTTTGGTCAAAATTTTCGCTTCCGGACAAGTTAGGTCCGTTTGTTTTTTTTCTGTGTAAGTCACGCTTGGAAAAATGCAATTTTGTGCAGAGGTGTTTGAAAGATGTGGACGTTTTCAGCTGGAAAGGTTTATATTTTCTGAATGCCGATATGGTCCCATGTGCCCCGCGCTATATTTTTTCGCTGTCCGGCCCGGCATGCCACCTGTGCTGGCCGGCCAAAAGTGGCCAAACGGCGTTTTTGGTCAAAAAAGCCCAATTTTGTGTCACGGCCACAGGGCTCAGGGAACAAGCTAGAGAGACGCGACTTGCTGCATAAGAAGCTTTGGGATGGGTAGCGTGTCATAACGTTGGCCGATTTTTGATTTAGGTCCTGGACCGTTCTGGCGGCCGGTCCAAAGTTAGTCGGTCCAAACGGCCATTTTCGAAAAAGTTTCTAAGTCCCAACTCTACAGAAGATAGTCAAAAATAGGCCTAAATATGCTGTTTTGAGCCATTTAGTGGGACGCATATAAGGGTTATTGGGGTCGCTGAACACGATGAGCACAGGCGCAGCGCTGTGCGGTGCTGCTAGCGTGCTGTACTATTATGCAGCAACCATAGCACGCTGTCTGTAGACTTACTGTAAACGGCTAAACATATGAAACTTCGTGAAAATTGTGTCTGGAGTAAGGGGGAACTGTAGCTATGTTAGTTGGTGCACTCTCTAGCTTCCACCGTGCTGTATGTGCTGCCCCAAACACAGCACAGTCGATAGCAAGTTATTCATTCGTCACTGGTATTTGAAATTCGGCATACAGATAGTTTAGGACATGACAAACTATTATAGATACGTTTCGTATACTTATTACGATGTTACTATGTGGTTGCGCTGCAGTGCAGTGCTGCAGAGGTACAGCACGGCCTATAACTAACTACAGATAAGTTGCAATCGTCCAAAATTTTGCATGCAAGTGCGGCAGAGCATTGCAAATGGTGCCGTATGACTTTCCCTTCACCGACAGTAAAGTTTGTATCTAGTTGCGCTGCAGTACAGTGCTGCTGAAGTACAGCACGGCCTATAACTCGCTACAGGTAAGTTGCAATCGTCCGAAATTTTGTATAAAAGTGCGGAAGAGCATTGCAAATCGTGCCGTATGAGTTTCCTTCGCTGGTAGTAAAGCTTGCATCTGGTTGCGCTGCAGTAGAGCGCTGCTGAAGTACAGCACGGCCTAGAACTAGTTACAGATAAGTTGCAATCTTCCGAAATTTTGCACACAAGTGCGGCAGAACATTGCAAATCGTGCTGTATGAGTTTCCTTCACAGACAGTAACGTTTGGATCTGGTTGTGCTGCAGTAGATTGCTATATGCTATATACACTAACTAAAACTATTGCAGCCATGGGTATATATATACTGGATGTTGGATTTCTGTCAAAAGAGAAAAGGGAAGAAATTGGAACTTTTCAAGCTTCTTTGTTCTGTACTTTCGGTTGACAATTAATGATTGGCGGAATTTTTAAAGTTTCTTTCACACAGCTTTAAGGTTTTTGGTTTTTACTGAGAACCTTAAAAATGAAATAGGACAAGAATAAAAATGCTCCGGTGGAGCATGAAAAATGCAATATGGGTGACATTAGGTTGTAAATGGACAGAGGACTAGGTTTTAAAACGTTAATATGGGAGGGGCAGGTTGTAAATGCCAGGAGGACTAGGTTAAAAGCGCACTAATATGGACCAGCTTCGCTGAACAACCCATATTCGCGGTCACTCATGCTCCACTCCACATGACATGCGTACTAGTAAGATCTACATTCTTCAGCTTTCAAAGCGAGCGGGACGATTTTGAAATATTAAAGCTGATTTCAAATAAACAATGCAGTTCTGGTAGAAAGGTGTTCAAGGTATTTCTTCTGCACTGTCAGCGCAGAATCTTGTATGTATTAAGTTGACGCGAAAAGCAGTTGACATCATGTACGTGTATTATATATTAAGTTGTATAATAAGGAGAACCACTACATTACACTTGGCCATGCTGACAAATTGTACAATTTTCCGAAGAACTGCCGATAGCAACAGCAAGCAGCAGCCGATAGAAACTGGGCAATTTTCGCGAATATGGGTTGTTCAGCGAAGCTGGTCCATATTAGTGCGCTTTTAACCTAGTCCTCCTGGCATTTACAACCTGCCCCTCCCATATTAACGTTTTAAAACCTAGTCCTCTGTCCATTTACAACCTAATGTCACCCATATTGCATTTTTCATGCTCCACCGGAGCATTTTTATTCTTGTATACATATATTCTAATTTTGGAAAAACGAATCCTCGAAATTTTCATGCGCGATAGACCTGCACTCCAAATTTTCTCAGGATAACCTTCCCCCCCAAATTGATCCTAATGCTAATGCTAATCAATGACAACATCAGTGTACAACATATATAATTTTCAGCTTATCTGAATGTAGATATTAAAACAGTGTTACAGAAAACTATATATAACAAACCTTCAAGTGTGCGTTTACCGTTCACATCCATTTAGGAGCAAGTTTACATCAAACAAAAACAGACCAGGTCTACTGGATATATAAATATTCTATAAGTCTTGTGGTACGTTAAAGTGACTGGTTGGGACAACTGTCACTATTTTGGATCATTTTTAATGAAAAATAACCCAAAGCAACTGAAAATTAGATCAGTGGGGAAACACATATAAAAACAAATTACTGCTGAACCAATTGAATATGCAATAAAGTATATACACTTTCTGTCTACTCGAAATTTAATGAAAACATTTTTGGGTTTTCCTGAAAATAAAAATATTTTCACAGTTCCCTATCACAGCCCTGTACTTTCACAGACAGGACAAGGAATATAATAACAATAATAATAATAATAATAATAATAATAATAATAATAACAATAATAATTTATATCTATGTATGTAGGTAAGTATAAATATTATATATATATGTCGAAGCCAAATAGACAAATGTGCCAGATAGCTATCTGGCATAAAATTCTTGCCAGATAGCTATCTGGCATGCCAGGTAGCAAAATAAGATTGAAACGTCTTTATTTGACTATCTGGCGTGCCAGATAGTTATCTGGCGTAAATTTCAAGGCATTTGTCTATCTGGCATAGAGTCAAGTTGCCAGATAGACAAATGCCTTCAAATTATGCCAGATAGCAAAATGTAAACAGAAAAGGACAATGATGGCAATTAAGTGTCAGAAATGAAAAATTGTTATTTAGTGAGAACATGATTCCAATATGTACTGTAAAGTGTCAAGCTTTGAATTAACTTTCTAATTAAAGATGAATAAAACTGCGTACATATTTGACGAACTTCAATCCTATAAGCAAAGTTATTTCGTAATCAATCCATAATTCGTAATGTCATGTCATTTAAGTAATATTCATTTACTTGTTGAACTTGTTGGGGTTGGTACTTGTGATGGAAAGTACTGACGACGACAGCCAACCAAAGAGAGACTTTTATACCCAACTGGAAGAACATTATGAACGTCACCCTAAGCGAAGACCTCTTAGCCATGATCAGCTTCACAACAGAATCTTCTATTTACAAAACTTAAAAACTTCGACCGCTAGAAAGAGACATAGAGACAAAAGACATATCAGTGCAAATGCAAGAAAAATAGTATGGGTTGCGCAAATCACTGTCATGCCGGCTCCACCTGTTCCAACAAGTGACTTTTTCCTAAGAAAGTGACTTTGACTTAAGAAATTATCTCAAAATGCATCAAATAGACTGTCATCAGAACTTGTGTAATCCAGAAAGAAATAAATTCATCTTTAGTTAGAAAGTTAATTCAAAGCTTGACACTTTACAGTACACATTGGAATCATGTTCTCACTAAATAACAATTTTTCATTTCTGACACTTAATTGCCATCATTGTCCTTTTCTGTTTACATTTTGCTATCTGGCATAATTTGAAGGCATTTGTCTATCTGGCAACTTGACTCTATGCCAGATAGACAAATGCCTTGAAATTTACGCCAGATAACTATCTGGCACGCCAGATAGTCAAATAAAGACGTTTCAATCTTATTTTGCTATCTGGCATGCCAGATAACTATCTGGCAAGAATTTTATGCCAGATAGCTATCTGGCAGATTTGTCTATTTGGCTTCGACATATATATATATATATATATATATTATATATACATATATATATACCAACTAAGAAACTGATCAATTTGTGATAATACCAAGCTAAGCATGAGACTCAAATGTTTACTGACTCAAATTCTCGGATTCCCAAATACCATGTCTACCTTTGTCAACAATCCTTTGGCTTTGATTTGCAAGTTGACACGCTATATATAAAGCACGTACGTATTTCTATGGCTGATAGATAGCATCGTTAAGTTATATTGGGTCTATTCTAAGTGATGTCCATTTCGATACCAAATTTTTCCGTGAAAAAACTAGCATTGAAGATTCTTCCTAATCATCATCATCTGTGTAAATGTGCATATAAAAATAAAAACTAAAGAAACCATATATATATTATATATATATATATCCAGACCCCTAAAAACGAAATGGATTGTACTGTAATACTTACCATTCCGGATACCAAAAGAGTTCCAATGTTTCTTTCAATCCACAATCTAACAATTTCTTAGAACAAATGCTATCCGTGCATGAATATAAATACACAAAGTTTACAATACCAAATTAATCCTAGGATGCCTAAAATCAATACGAAAAACAAAAAGAATTAGGATTGGATCCTCCACGTGCTAACGGAATGTTGCTAACAAAGATAAGTTTTTGTCAAATGGAATTTAAGTTATCCTCTTAACCATAAAGTTTTGGATTATGCTGGATTTGGATTAGACACAGTCGCTAAGAATCAGATAAAATAGACACTTAGACCATTGACACAGAGAGAAATTTAACCTAAGTGAAAATCGTATTTGTGTAAATTGAACCAATTCTCTGTCTAGTCCTTTTTAGCTTTTAGCGATGAATAAACTGATAAAAGTATTGAGCATGAAATTTAACTAATTTTATAGCTTTGGTGGGTGCTCGAGATTAAGTGCGTGGTGATTGTGGATTAAAGGATGAGTTTTATATCATTCCATTTGGAGCTGGTTGCTACAGGTCTTATTAGCACAATGGGGAGAGCATTCTCCTGTGCGTTTTCAAATTCGGCCTGACTGGAACAAAGAAGGAAAGCATCGGACGCTTCGCTTGGAATTCAAAGCTAAGTTCATAAGTTTTTCAATTTGACCATAAGCAAGAGCATCCTTTTAATTTAACAAATTATATAGAGGTAGCTAGCTGGTCGTCTGATGTTTTAGCCACTTATAGGGGAGCAGGGACGCGGACAGGCATGGCAGGTGAAAAAGGTCTTTCTGTGTCTGTCCGTGTTGCTCAGGCAAATACAACTACAAAGCTTAAATTATCGTCGAAGGGTATTGAAACGGCTGGCTCAGTAGAGACTTCAGCTATTATGAATTTTATACTGCATTCAAAGCCAGCATTTAATGCATTATTAATGCCTTCCCAACATAATATGTGGCTCAGACAGGGCCAAAACCGGCGCCAGTCGGCGCTGCAATTAGCGCACTTCTCCCCCCTTGCTGGTAATTATCCGAGATCCAAGGGGTGGCCGCTTTCGGGTGGAGCTGCCGCGGTGGACTTATTGCATAGGCAGCAATAGGTACATCGCCGGCCTTGTCAAACGCCTCGGTTAACTGCAATAGCAATTATTCGGTGTCAGTCCCCCTCCCTAGTCAAATTCCACGCAATACTGACACCACTCCTAACCGGCGTGAGCCAACTGGAGTGGGGCGGACTAAAAAAAATCAATACAGAGATACAAAGGTATATATAGTGAAGGAGGTTTTATAATTTGAAGATTAAAAATATTTTGACAATTTTCAATCTTCAAATTGTGATATCATCGTATCTAGGGCTTGTGGCTGTTTTGACTCTATCTGTCCTATATATAATTTTATGAAATTTTAAAAAATAACTAAATTTTCGACAACCCGTTCTTACAATCTTTTGGGAATCGTGCTCCCAACTTTCTTCGCCCCTCATAATCTGGCTAAACCTCTTGTATCAATATCCATCTGACGAAAACAAGAAAAGCTAGAACCCCCAAAAAAACTAGCAAAAGGCAACAGCTTAAAGACAAAGTTTCAGGAGGCAGTCAAAGCAGCTTACTTCAGGAGAGACTTTTGATTCTAAAGTATTTGAAATATGTTACGCAATCCTTTAAGTATCACAGGAGTAAACAGGTGCAAGCTGGCTGAGATATAAACAAACAAATTTCATTTCAACAACTATATATATATATACGAAAAAAGATGTCATATGTATATATATAATTCAGCACATATTCCTACTGACGTTTTTATGAGGGAAAACGAAATAAACTGGGGCAAAAAAGCAGAAAGCAGACGATCAAAAAAGACTATAAAAATGGAAAATGAAAAGGGCGGCTTTCTTTATCAGGTTTTTTAGGCTTTTCTCTTTCCTCACGCTGTCCAAACTTAGCACACACCTATATATATATATATATAATATATATATATATATATATATATATATATATATATATATATATATATATATATATATATATAAGCATTGTAATGTAAACAACCCTATGCTTGGTCATAACCGTATCCCTGAACCTTGAGCCAGAAGTGTCACCTAAAACTAAGGAAGACTTACACCCATAGGTACAGTAGAGTAGAGCAGTGTTTTTTGCTCAAAAAAGTGCGCAATGACGCACTTTTTTTCTGAAATGAGCAAAAAATTTTGAGCTTGTGCGCACGCGTGCGTACTTTTTCTACCGACACGGAGAGAAAATTACTAAACATTAATTGCTCAAAGTGTTCAGAAAAATTGCTCCTGGCTCTCAATTTCATAAAAAATCTCCAGTGTTTCCTGGGGGAAGTTGTGACCTAACTTTCAGTAAACATCCTAGCATTAATATACAACATGGTTTTTTGTGTTTTTTACTGTGTTTTCGCACACTTTTTCTTAGAAAAACACACTTTTTCTTAGAAAAACACACTTAAAAACACACCGAAATTTTGAGATTCAGAAGCAAAATTTTATTAATTTCTTTAAAAGTTTTGAACTACGGAAGAATGTTTCCGGGAAAAATTTTGCGCCTTCGGCGCACTTGTCTTTTCCTTCATTTTTTCAAAGCTTTAACGTCCTACCTTTGTACTTGTGTCCTTTTTCTTTTGTAATCCTCTAGTATATGTATAACTATGTATATATATATACTTATTATATTAGTTTACCACATTATTTAATTTAGGCTGCAGTAAATCTCTAGCACCGTCTTCAAAAGAAAATATGGTTTACAAAATCAAAAGGTTCAACTGTTTCCATTGTGGTTTTTTACCGATTTTTAAAAATTTTTCAGCTTCTGGGGGGCTCCGCCCCCCAGACCCCCCCTTGCAAATACATTTTCTTCGTTTTCTTTCGATGCTATTGCGCTCATTTCGTCGAAATCGACCATACACGTCAGCATCTATTGGCTTTTATCGCTAGAACGACAAAAACCAACTAGGAATAGGCTATATGTAGTAAAAATAGTCGTAAACGCATTTAAAACGCGAAAAATCATTTTTCAGAAAAAACACACATTTTCTTAGAAAAACACACTGAAAAGCACAGGTCCGAATTTGAAAAAAAACCCTGATATACAAGCACCCATGGCCTAACGTACGTGTGATTTTCTAACTTGTATATGCAACAAGCTTTGTATATTCAAGTTATGAAATAACTGATTGCTAAATTTTAATAGCTTGGCAGTTTTTGGAGAAGTTTACAAACTTTAGCAGAAGGTTACGTGACTGCTAGGTTTATGTACGTATGTTATTGTCGGTGTTTTTCTACCCACCGACCGTTCAAAAAGCATTTAAAAATAGAGATGCTCTGGGCTGAGTCCTGAAAATTACTGAGTCAGATGTCGGAATCATTTTCGGAAAACTGCATAATTTTCGATGAAATTTCAAACTAGCGTGTATTTTTGTTTGTATAAAAAGCAGTGATGATTCTTAGCTTGCAAACAACTTAAAAATTGTTAAAAGCCTTCATCATTTTGCTAAATTTACAGAATAAAAATTTATATACTATTAAATCAATAAAACTTGAAACAAATTTACTTTTATATCAATAAAACTGGAAGATTATCATACGTACATACGTATATACTTTAATGGTTGCTATTTTTAAAGTCTTTTGGTTCTGAACCCCATGCCCATCGTGCCATCGTTGCAAAGTTAGTTGAGTTTGCAAATTTATTTAGCCATTATATAAGTTCTATCATCTTATAATCAGCAGCTCTGAACATTGTAGAAAGGTCATGCAATTACTATATAATAAATGCAAAACAGACATTTTATGCTAAATTTTAGCATTTTTCCTGCTATGAGCACTTTTTTAGCAAATTGCGCAAAAAATTTTGGGGCAGTGCGCAGAAGGGCCACTATAAAAAGCGGACGCGGACTCGGGGTATAAAAAGCGGACGCGGACGCGGACGTAAGGTATAGAAAGCGGACGTCACTTTTTGGTAGAATCCGCGTACGCGGACTAAAGGTATAATTTGCGGACGCGGACGCGGACGCGAGGTATAAAACACGGACGCTAACGTGAGGTATAAAACGCGGAACCAAAACAGACGCTAATATATATAATCTGCTTGCAGCATAAAGTAATCAGGTTTCATAAATGAGTTTTACACAAAGAAGCACTTCTAATAGTATATACTTTAACCCAAAAACTGTTGAACGACTTCGAAAAATTGCTGCAATAATTTTCCTACAATTCAAAGAAAAATATTTCACTTTCACTAGGGTTTCACATACTCTGGGGTTATCCTAAAGCTGTTGTGATTAGGTTAACCTTAAAAACTAACAAAATATGAAACTGCGAGAGAAATGTAAAACTGCGAATGACATCCTGTCGAAATTACAAGACGTAACCATTTATACATATACATCCTGTAAAATTCCTTTTGTTCTATGTATCATCGACAAAAAGATCAAAGACTGAGATTGTTTGGTTAAACGAGTCACCAATTTCGTTCAACGAGCCCTATTTCGTTAAAACATTAATACTTAAACACTAAAATGGTAGGATTAAGTATATACTAAGTTTAATCTAATCCGTTTAATGTTTAAACAAATAGGGCCATAGAAAAATGGATGTTTTCCATAATCCCTCCCCTCACATTAAGCTGGTTGGTTCGGAGCTGCGTTTATATGAAGGTAGGATGTTGGGAACGGCACCTGATATAAAAAATTAAAAATTCGAAAATTTTATTGGTTTATCGGTTTTCGCAAAAGGTTACTATATATTACTTTAACGTTAATATGTATATATTACTTTAATACATAAAAAAGTGTAAGGGTAACCCCCGGAGAATTCTCCTACCCTTGTCAGAGTCAAGGGTGCCGGGACTCATCCCCGGATACACAGCCCTTGAGCCAGGAGATACACAACTGTCGCCCCGCCAGACGCCAAGTCCGTCAAGAAATCTGTTTAAGTCTTTACCCTGTGTGCGAAACGGATTGAGTTAATTTTAATTCTTTCGACTAGTTGAAGTCAATGCGCGAAAAGTTCCTTAGAATTTCTCGCAGAAACTGTGGGAATTTTTGCCGATGATACATTTTACAGGATGTATATAGATGTAGAAAAGATTACGTCTTATAATTTCGAGAGGATATCGTTCGCAGTTTTACATTTCCCTCGCAGTTTTATATTTTATTAGTTTCTAAGGTTAACCTAACCATAAAAGCTTTGGGTAACCCAGAATATGTGAAACCCAGAATATGTGAAACCCAGAATATGTGAAACCCAAGTGAAAGTGAAAGAATGCACTATTTTTCTTTTAATTGTAAACAATTGCAGCTATTCCAATGTGTTTCCTCATGTGAAAGTCATTTATGAAACCTGATTACTTTGTGTTGCAAGCAGATTATAGTAGTTTCCGCCTTGTTCGCGTTTTATACTTCAAGCAAGTTCGCGTCCGCGTTTTATACCTCGCGTCCGCAAATTATACCCCGTGTTCGCGTCCGCGTTTTATACCCCGCGTCCGCGTTCACGTCCGCTTTTTATACCTTACGTCCGCGTCCGCTTTTTATACTTCGCGTCAGCTTCCGCGTCCGCGTTTTATACCCTGCGTCTTAAGACGTTTCCGCGTCCGCTTTTTATACTGGTCCTGCGCAGAAGAGCGCAAAAGTGTCCGAGCAAAAAAACACTGGAGTAGAGTAGTAGAGTAGACTAGTACAAGATTATAAACGAAAGAAAGAAGGGTGTCACTACAGCAACTCCAACCCGAAAAATTCGGGCCTGAGGTGGGGATCAAACCCACAACCATTGGCGATCTAGGCCAACGCTCTACCGATTAAGCCACCCAGGCACAATCGAACCAAGCTTAAGTTTGAATTCGTTCCCAAACAGTAGTATGTAGTGACCCATTTTTGAATGGGCATATAGCCCTGCCAACTGCTGCTCACCTGAATGTCTACTCTAACAAGGCACATATACAACTGAAGAAAAGGAAATGCA
This sequence comes from Trissonchulus latispiculum, assembly GCA_030248195.1. Classification (NCBI taxonomy): domain Eukaryota; kingdom Metazoa; phylum Nematoda; class Enoplea; order Enoplida; family Ironidae; genus Trissonchulus; species Trissonchulus latispiculum. The sequence continues at coordinate 21,429 of JASAND010015717.1, forward strand.
GGGAAACCAGTCAGAAAATGCAGCTCCACAAGACGAATTTGAAGGTAATGTAAAAAACCAATTCAGAAAACATTTCCCTAGAATAATTTCTCAGAAAACTAAAGATAAAGTACCCTAATTTATATCTGGAGAAAGACTATTATATATCTCTGAAAAACTTCATTAATTTCAGAATGGACATAGGCCTAATAATCTTCTAAGGATTTTTCAAATCAATTCCCTGGGCTATAGACACAATTTCAGAAATGCTGAAAATGACTTGCTGCGATCAGTGGAAGAAAGGTTTCCACAAACAAAATGCAAACTAATTTATAACCAATTCCATTATTTCACAATTTCGAACTTTACAATGATCCCTTAACTTAAACAAAAATGTACACTTTACAACCGCCTCTTTAAAGCATTTAGACTCTTTTGAGGTTTTTACTGAGTAAGATGTCCAAAAAATACGTATGTATATATACACATACAACTTAAAAAACGACTGGAGAATTTAGGAAGAAATTTTCCCAGGCCTCTGGAACACAAATTAGCCGAAGCCTTAACAAAATTTACTCCCCGTTCAAAGAGTGTTATACACTTTCTAGTTATGCGCTAAAGCAGAGAAGAAGCAGAAGCTGAGAACCCGAATTAGCTTAAACTCTGAGGAGCCTGGATTCCGTTGAGCGACACTCGTTCTTTCCCCCTCCCCTCAGAAAAATGCTAGTCTTCAGCAACTGACCATAAATTAAGTCTTTGAGTTCTAGAATTAGGTATACAAGTTCTCCCCCTCTCAAATGGTGTGAAAATCTTTATTGGAGACATGAAGCCTCATTCCTTCTCACGAATCTCACGGAATAAGGATTAGATTAGAATAAAGTTATATATGATACATTGATATACGTATATATCTTAGCTATGCTGACAAGGTTCAGACCTAATCCGACTAACCTAAGCTTAAATTCGAAAAAATCGACATAACGAAAAAGATGACGACACATCTATCATCTGCTATCTTCTTATATTCCTGGTATATATAATCAGTGCTCTTTCAATCATGGAATACAACTGGCACAATTTTAGTAATGCACATGCATATATACAAATTTAAATTTGTTCTAAATTGGCTCCTAAAAACTAACTGAACCGGAAGCTAAAATGGCTTACGGAATCAATATACACAGAAAATACTATATAGCAATAAAACACTGACTTCAGAACCATAGAAAGCATCATTAAAAGGGTAATACGTCATCCAAAACTTCTAGGTACCCTCATTTTGTTTCCTGTCACTTATTTTGTTTCCAAGCTTTGATAACATGCTAAATACTAAACTCTGGCCAAAAATCTTGGAACCGAACTGAGAGCGCTTGTCCTGAGTTAAAGTTTGAGGTTAGTCTATAAATAAAGTATATATGTATTTTTAGAATCCTCAAGAGGTGGAGAATCCGCAAATACCAGATATCATATCCTAAATCGATAAAAACGCTTCAGATTCGGAAGAAAATGCTTGATAACTCAAAATCCTAGAATGTTGGTCCTTGGCCCAAAAGATTTCCGAAAATCGGGTAGCATCTGGTCCACGTCCGGTTACCGGATCTCCAGATTCCAAACACTGTACAACAAAAAGCGTTGGTATTACAGTTTTGCTGATCGGATTTTGGATTCCTAGGGTCGAATGTAGCCTGTAGACGAAATTTTGCCCGGTTTGGGCCAAAATTGCGTCTTCTACAATCGTATCCTGTTCGAAAAAACGAGAAAATGGTGCACTCCGGTCCATTGCCGGTTTTGAGCTTTAAAATTGAGATTTCATTGACTTCTGTCTCAGTATACGGTTGACTCGGAAGCCAAATTATTTCACTAAAACATTATATACCTGATCTAGCCCTAACAAGCCACAATTTTAAATTACTTCAATCTGCTGTAATTTGTGAATGATTGATAGCGTTTTACAATAGGTCGATTTGCTTTCTCCAATTAAACCGGACATGAGATTTGGTCCAATACGCGTATCTTTGTCGCATGCGAGATCACAAATTTTTGAGCCACTTTTAAATCTCTGTAATTCACAATCTGCAGTAAAGATGAAGCAAATCGAGGTTAAAGCTTCTTAGGCATATACCCAACATTTAAATAAATTAATTTTACGTCCAGCCAGGCCAACCGGATATTGAGACAATAGCTCACTAAGCCCCAGCTTTCGAAGCTCAGAACCGGATATTCGATTATTATATACTGACACCGGTAAAATTATTGATTCAGTGCAACAGACAGGAAAACCAATTGTTCGGTTTTTTGAAACGGATACGACCAGTCATTTTCCTTCCGGATCTGAAACGATTTTTATCGACTCAGCATCCGGGAACCTGATGATGGTATTACGACTAGGAGATCCTACATCTCCTGGAGGATTCTAGCAATGTTAAAACAATCAAAAATAGAATTTTTGCTGGCAATTTCGCAAATGAACTCCGATCAGAAAACTTATGTATGGATGGAACGTACGTATGGAACGGTAGTGACTATCTCTATATATGGTGCAATTTTCATGCCGGTAACCCTTGTGTAGCGTAATAAAAAAAATGTGATTTTCTGTGAACGAATTCACACAAAATCCAAAGAAACTTAATAATCAACAAATTGCAGTAGAAAGTTTCATTTTAGATAGTTACATCTTTTTCGTTTTAAGTGCGTGATAAAAGATTGTAAATACACATGATCACCAGCAGCAGCAACATTTTAGACAATTTTGTTGATACACAACTGCGAAAAAAATTAAAATCTCCAAAATGGGAGGATTTACCTCCGGAAGGGGCTCCACGATTGTCATCATTACCAACCCCACGGATCCCCACGCAAACCATCACGTTTGCCAATGATAGAGACAATCTTAAAGACCAATCAAATCGTTTCACGCGGCACACATACCCAAAGAACCTAAAACATAGCCAAAGGGGAAAAAGGTCTCCTAGTTCAAATAGACGAATGGCATACTCAGAGATCCCGATGTTTATTATTGCGACCCACGACGACACCTACTTCTTAACGCCAATACTCAAAATCTGTTTAATCAGAACATGTAAGAAAAAAGCTGTTTATTTCAACAATTAACAACAACATTACATAACATACGTAACAACAGAATGGATCAAATGAACAAATAAAACGGAACGCTCAGATAGACTTCAGCAATAACAAAACAGGCACACATAAAGATAATACGTCACATTAGTTCTATCCCATTATCGACGAGGCATGAATTTACAAACATTAGCGCTAAGCTATTACAGACGTATATAATCTAATTTTTTTACAATTACTAAAAGGAGTAGTATGAAGAAATAGACAAAAGCGGTTGAACCTACGTTACATATGTAGTATAGTTCATTTCGTATCATAAAAAATTAGTGTTTCCGATCACATCAAAGGAAGACCCTCCAATGCCAAATCTAAACTTATCTAGAAACAAACTGGTGTAAACGCATATAAACAGTCTAGGATTAGTAACAAAAACATTGCAACGTATGTACAAGATGGATTAAAACAACACAACAGAAAACTACACATAAATCGACAAATAGGTTCAGTCATATTCTGCATCCATAATCAGGCAGTGTCAGTCAACGCCTGTCAGAAGCCGTCAATTCAATGAAATCGACAGAAAAGTCAAATGAAGGAAGAAACTATGCCCCCTGGCCTTTCTTTGGTGGCGGTCTAAAACAGACGACAAACAACATAGTCAGTTTCAAAATATTATCATCTACGTTCAAGTATGTATGTCGCGTGGACGCGTTCCATATAGTTTGAGAGATGTATACAAACGTTAACACTGGACTGCACCAAAAAAGTTAAAGTTTAGAAAAACGAAATAGCAGAAGGTTACGTCTGATTTTTGAACGGGAATCCAGTAGTTAACATTCTGCTGTTATGGTTAAACGTTTTTAGTGCTATCCAGCTAAAAGTAGCACCTATCACGCTACACAGGATTTAAAAATAGAGGATGTATCTTAAGGTCTTATTTCTTTAAAGATTAAAGTGGTCGGATTAAACGGATTAAAAATCAGCCGGATTAAAATTTTAATTGCTATTTCTTTAATGCTGGATTAAACGGATTAAAATTAAGTCGTTTAGCCCGACCATTTTTAATCCGCGGATTAAATGATTTGATTTTAATCCATTTAATCCGCCATTAAAGAAACAGCGATTAAAAATTTTAATCTGCCAAATTTTAATCCGTTTAATCCGCGTAGCTGCACGAGGATTCAAAACTAGTTGAAAATAAAGGAGACGGATTAAACGGATTAAAATTAATCTTTAAAGAAACATTTTAAAAACATTTAAACAAACAAAATTTTCATACGAAGCGGGCAGAAACGAGATGGTAGCATCTTGATGGGAAGCGAAGACCACACCCTCCCCCCCAATCTCCGCTGCCACACCTACGATGTTCGAGAAAAAAGTGCTGAAAAAACCAGCTCAAGCTAGCATTATAGTCTAGGATAAAGAGTACAAAAACAAAAACTGCTAGCTATGAAGACAGCGTTAGGTATTTTCTTTCTCTTGATTGCTGAGTGTATGGCCGTACCGATATATGGCCACCACAACGGCGTGATCACGTTCATAGGGCTCCAGGGTGACCTGTTCCAGAGGCTTGAATCGCTCCGACTTCAATTTCTCAATCTCACCAGCAAACACGGCCTCAGGCTCGGCCGTGGAGTCGATACAATTGGCCTGAAAGGAAAATAAAATAAAATAAATACACCGAGTAAATAACATGCCCATTTCTAAATGATTCATACAGAAAGACTGAATCAAGAAAATCTTTCTCCGTTAACGCTGCAAGATTGTGATATCGACTAAAAACAGGGTAGGCATACGCTCTCCTAGACCAGTGCAAACAAAGGATAAAAGTTAGGATAAAGCGTAGATAAAAGCAGCCCATACGACACGGCAAAACGACCATCAAAAGAGGTGGCATACTTTGATGGATATGACGGCATGACCGCCATTCTTGAGGTAATTCTGAGCATTCAGGGCCACAATACGCGCTTGATCAGGCTGAGCCACATCAGAAAATATTGTATCAACCATTCCTAAATGAGAACAGATTGTAATAGGAAAGTATGTGTACGTAGTTGACTGACAGCAACAAAGTTGTCGAAAAACGGAGTGCTGACCGTTTTACCGATTTCAATTTTCATACCTTTGTCTTGGTGCAAACATCAAACTTGGCATTGTTAGTGGGCCCTAACACTCCTCTGACTTTTAGAAAGCAAACCAAGTTAGGTTTTACAATTTTTACTCTCAAAATTCAATTTTTCCAAGTATATTTCAATTTTGGCGGGACGAAGGCCCAACTCAGGGGGATTTCTTGCTGAATGAGAGAAGTCTCGTTGAAACACACCTAACAGCATTCGATACTTGAGCGGATGTCGGGCATCCTCAATGATGGGAACCACATTGGTCCGTTTCTGGGCCACATTGATCAAGTCTCGACCCGAGCGATGACTGAACTCAACCGCATACACAATTCCATCCTGAAAACAAAAAATAAAATGGAAAAATCAAAAAATTGAAACTGTTTTCAGGATTTGTAACAATAAAGTCGCCACGGAAGAAAATGTCAAAACACCTTCAAATCGCTTAATGTTATGCATCAACCCTGGCTGCTTCCTACTGGGGGGGGAGGGGGATGGAGGCCTCCCCAGAACTGCCCCCCGGATTAGAGCCGTCGCCCCCACATCCCAAAAGTGCAAGGAAAATAGAGTTTTGAGGGTGAATTTTCAAAACATTTTCCGGCTTCGTCAGATTTTAGACATTTTCTAGCTATTTTAAGCTTTAAATTAGGCTAAAAATTGATTAATTTTTAGCTCAGCGGCAAAAAATAGCTAACATTTGTCGAAAAAAATTTTCGTCCTCTCCACAGAAATCCCTGCCCCCGTCCAGACCTGGGGGGGTCAGAAATTTTTGCCGAGCAGCAGCCAGCAAACAAAAGCCAGCAACCAAGTATGACCAGGCCAACACATTCTCAACTACGTACTGTAGAACTCTCTCACTTTTCCAACAATATCCGACACATGTGAAACAGTGGTCCCACTGGCAGCGCCCAGATAGAGGACCTTGGATCCGGGTCCCATCCAGATGTGATCCAGACCACCCATTATGCTGGCCGCCAGTTTGGATCGAAACGGATTCCACACACGATACTCAATCTTCTGCTCGCCTTCCTACAAATATACATAAAAACAATAACAGATAAAAATAAACAAACAAACAAACAAAACAAAGTCGCCACAAAATGAAGCCTCTCCTTATTCCCGCCTCTCAGACAGACAAGTCGGAAACGGGCTCAAGAGTCCTTCTATATATTAGAAGAAGAGTAAGCCACTAGAGGACTCCTCTTCTTGGCATTGCGTAACGGTGCTCCGACCACAATAATTTTGTTATTGTTGACGCGAATGTTCCCTCGTTTGCGGGGGGTGGGGTCGAAAGTGGTTCCCGTTTGGTGGGGGAGGGGGGCCAAAAGTGGTCCCCGTTTGGGGGGGGGGTCGCTGAAAGAGGTCCCCGTTTGGGGGGTGTCGCTCAGGCAGGCTAAGTTTGTCTCATTCTGATTGGCTGTTGGTGACCCCCCCAACGGGGACCACCTTTTGTGACTCACACCCCCCCTAACGGGGACCCATTTTCGAATAGAACAAAAACTACCTATATCCTTTGCTATACCAAACGGAAGAACATTCGCGTATTAAGGGCAGAGCACCGTTACGCAAGGCAGTGAAGAGAAGCCCTCTAGTGGCTTACTCTTCTTCTTAATAATAGTGCGATTATGCACTCTTGGTATTATTCTATGTAATCAGAGCAAAAACGAATCTCAGTATGCTATCGCCGTATCCTCGCCCCAGACAGAACCCCCCTGGGTACGGGGTCCAAACTGAGGCCTCTCAGTCGCTTGGTATATGTACACGCTGAAATACAAGAGGATCCAATTCGGGGTGAGAACCAAACATGCATGTTTAACACATAGTTGAACAAAATACTAAGCAAGGGAGCGACCCCCAGGCCTGTGTATCCGGGGTGGAGTAAGAAGGTGTCCGTTTGTTTTCAAAGGGAGAGACAGCCGTAAGCGGACAGAGCATAGTTTATACGCTGATAACTAGATTAAAGATTAGGCCTGTTGTCATGTTCTAATCATTATGTACGCTTGGTACGCAAGAGTACGTCGTACTTAAACAGCTGTCATACTCTATTATAAGGGTGAAACTTCCTCGATACGCTAATGGCAGCCCCACCCAAAATTAGACCCATCACTTCAAAAAATTCGCCCTCTGTTTGAGAGTTCTAAAGGTCGAAACGTAGACAAAATTCGGACACGTGCTGCTTGTGCTTTCGAGCTTTAACACAAACGCATAAAGCCAGTGAGCATAACCTCGTTTCGACTGGGTACCAATTTGCGGGGGGGGGCGTGCAGAGACAGAGGATGTTTCACAATTATAAAACATAGGGTATGACAGCTGTCATACTCTTATTTATGTACTCTTGGTATAGTGAAAAAATTGACATACAAGTAGACTCCCAACCACCTGTAGAAAAAAAGACCCAGCCGGAAATTGGCAACCCAAAACGTCTACTATCTGCAATGATGACTATACGTACCTCATATAACCGAAAATTGGCAACTCAAAACGTCTACTATCTGCAATGATGTCTATACGTACCTCAACAGATATTCTCTTTTCACCATAAACAGACTCGCCAGGAACGATGTTCAGCGTCACCAGGGCATCCTCCTTTCCTTTCGCAATAAAAACGCCTACAGCACAAAAATATAAACAAAAACCATAATGTTGCTGCTGTTGTTGTTTGCTGCACATTAGACATCACAATGTGATGATCATCAACCGAAAGGTGCAAAGTGTTTAGCCAGGAAATTGGCCCCGTAAGGTTGGTCAAAAACAACTCAGATTGAAAATAAAGACAAAAGTTAAAGGACATCTCTGCGGAGTATGTATACGCCAACAAACATCGCCAAACATGACACGGACGGTCTTGTCAAGCTTATATACAATTAAACACAATTTGTTCGCACCAAACTATAATCAAAATTTGCAGGACCAAATCAGTTACATACATTCCCAAACTTTCCAGGACCAAAATAATCAATCCAAACGATGACTCGGCGGTATACACGTGCAAGCTTTCCAGCATAAGGCTTTACACCAAATCACGCAGACGCAGACTCCGCAGCTCTAGAGAAACACTGCCTGAGTCCACTTCCTTATTTAAATCTCCTAAATTCCTTAAATTAACTTAATCACGCAAATTTCATAAAAAAATTACTTCTCATTCCCTGAATTTATTCTGTTTAACCTATGTATGAAGCTTACCTTCATGTCTGTGAGGTTCAATAATCACCTTTCTACCGCCACGAAATCCCCCTGAAAAAATCACAAAACATTTTAACCCCTAAAAGAACTGCCTTGACTAACCTTATGCTAAAAGAAACTGTAAAGCCGCTGTAAATAAAACCGAAACAATGATAGAATTAAAATGTTTTGTGCTGAAAGCTGAGGCTTATTTTACCAGGAAGTGGAAGCATCCGATTAGGAGTTGAACAACTTAAGTACGTAACCAACCATTCGAACAAAACGTACTTACGTAATTAACAATAATTAGCTACTAGCTAATTAGCATATTGGGACGCCAACTTACCGCCTCCACGTCCACCACCGCGAAAACCGCCACCACGACCACGAGGACTTCCACCCCGCGGACTCCCTCCACGAAAACCCCCGCCGCCACCGAAACCACCTCGAGGACTGCCACGACCGCCCCCTGAAATAAGACAACCACTCTAAACACTACAAAAGTCAAATCTACTATAAGAAAACTTCAAAAAATTCTAAAAAACAGACAAACGCACTATAAGTAGTATACGCTACCGCGCACTACCTGATACGTCTGGCTTGTATTTCGACAATTGTTATGTCGGGAGAGAAAGAGCAATGACGGCCGCCCCATTGGGTGGTTTCATCCAAATTGGCGACCATATAATAGTTTTGGAAGCGGTTTTCGAAGTTTTACGTTTTTGGTGTGAAAACTGCCAAAAATTTGACAAATATTAGGTGCTTCGTAGGCTAAAATAGCAAACAATTCCGTTAAAAACTCCAGGGAAGCCGGAAAATTTTTGAAAAATTTAGGGAAAAAAGCGGGCAAAAGTTTGGTAATTTTTTGGTTATATACATGAGGAAGGGGAAGACAGAATTTATGATTGGGGGGGGGGGGTCCTCGAATATGGCCGAAATCGCCAAGTCGCCTCCTCAGTAAAAATATGCCAGTAAATTTAACGAGAAGGAAACTGCGACTTACCTCTGAAACCTCCTCCGCCACCTCTGTCGCCACCGCGAAATCCGCCGCCTCTACCACCCCGGTCACCTCGAGGACTGAAACCTAAACAAGTACAAACACAATCCAAACAACAATACGTATATACAAGAATAAAAATGCTCCGATGGAGCATAAAAAATGCAATATGGGTGACACTGGATTTTAAGCGGACAGAGGACCTGGGTTTATTTTAATGGGGGGGGGGGGCGGGGGACCGCCCTCCCCCACCTTTTGGGTCCCCCCCACTCGAGCACCTCCCCCTCACTCGGCCCCACCCCCACTTTTTTTGGGCTTCCCCCCCCACAAACCCTAAGGTACCCAGAAATTGCCAAGTTTTTAGGATTTTTGGTCAAAATTTTTCCGGGTTCGCAGGAAATTTTTGATCAAAAATCGCCTTTTTTGGTTCTAAAACTTGATTTTTGAGCACTTTCAAGCATACTTATAGCAGCGTATGTGAAAAACAGGCTGCTTATACAGCATTTTTGCCCCATTTTATTCCCTCCCCCCACTCTCCCCCCCGCCCACTTATTTTTGCCTAAAATAAACCAGAGAACTAGGCTTTAAAACGTTAATGTGGGAGGGGCAGGTTGTAAATGCCAGGAAGACTAGGTTAAAAGCGCACTAATATGGACCAGCTTCGCTGAACATAATACATATGTACATATTCGCGGAAACTGCCCGGACTGATCTGGCTTTTTCCTACAGGGGGGAGTGGGGGGGCCCCTTCCCAGAAATCCGTTCCCCCCCAGACCTGGGTCGCCCCCCCCAGGATTCGGGCCTCCCCCCCCCAGAACCCCCCCTACCCTAAAGTGCCCGGAAAAATAGGGTTTTGAGGGCAAATTTTGGAAATTTTTTCCGGCTTCGCCGGATTTTTACCTATTTTTAAGCATTTTTTAGCTATTTTAAGCTTAAATTTAAGTTAAAAATAGTGAATATTTTAGCTCAGCAGCAAAAAATAGCTATTTTTAGACATTTTTCTAAAAATTTTTCTTCCCCCCCCCCCCCAAATCCGCGCCCCGCCCAGACCTGGGGTGGACCCCCCCCCCCCCCGACTTCCCCCCCCAGAAATGCTGGTGGCAGTTCTTCACTGGGCATTAATTCACATAAGATGTTAGTCGAAATTCTAAAGGTTGAAGTTTTAAAAGTTTATAGTAATTTTCAATTTTACAATCTTACTTGTGTCGGTAATTCATTGCAAAATTAGCCTTTTAATTAATCTGCTTTTTGAGCAAAAGTTGATCTTTCAATTAGATGTGCAGTTCTGTTGATTCGGCCTTTCATGTTACCAGCTCTCAGACATATATACGTACTTCAAATTTGCATTCGTATAGTGGTTTCAAATAACTGGCAAAAAATAGAGTTTAATACTTACGTATAATCACTAGCGTAGCCAGAAAAAAATTTCGGGGGGGGGAATGCAAAATTTTTTCGAGGGGTCTGGGGGGGCATATATAGCCCCCCAGAAGCTGAGAAATTTTTCTATTTTGTAACCTTCGCGGAATTTTTACAGAGCATTCGTTGAAATTACAATAATATTTAAGGCGCAGTGCGTGTTCATGCACCCAAATAATGCAGAGGGTGGTCAAAATACACCAAATAGGGTAATTGGTACTCATTTTTAAGTGCGTAACACGTGTTATAATGGTATAATACAGTTATTTCGCGCCGAAGGCGCGAAAATTTTTTGAAAAATGGGCGTTTTACACATGACAGGAAAAAATTCCTGGGGGGCAACACAATTTCGGGGGGGGGGAATTCCCCCCATTCCCCCCCACTGGCTACGCGCCTGCTTATAATTATTATGATTCGTTTTAATTTAATTGTAGGCTGGTGGCTTCCACCTTGCCGACCTCTGCTCGAAACAAAGTTAAACTCTTGCGAAGAAGAAAACCCAAAAAACGAACCTCTACCGCCGCCTCCGCGAAAACCTCCACGATCACCGCCACCACCACGACCCCCGCCTCCGCGAAAACCCCCGCCGCCCCCACGACCGCCACGATCACCCCGCGGAGAAAATCCTGAAACAAACTCATTAAAACCAGAAAACACAGTTATTAACAAATATGTTATAAGAATTAACAAATATATATGCATAATTATCCACGTTATATATGTATATTCAGCAACATAAAGAAATATAGTAACCTTTCTGGGCTTATTCCGGGGAATTTTTCTTGGGGGGGCCCTTTGGGGAGGACCCCTCGGTGGGGGAGTCATTTTTGCGGGAAGCCGAAAATTTTTCAAAAAAACATGCTAGAAATTTGCGCCATTTTTATAGTATACAATCGTCAAAGCAGGCCGGCACCCAGGATTTTGAAAAGGGGGGGTCCAAGGTAAAATACAACGGGGGGTCTGGGGGGCGGAGCCCCAAAGAAGTTGAAGAATTTTTGCATTTTTGCCCAAAAATCGTACATTAGATGTTTATTTCTTGCAAAAAGTAAATTATCGGGCGGAAGGCGCGAAAATTTTTTAAAAATAGCTGTACTTGCTATAAAAATAGTAAAATTTTTCTATTTTGTCATCCCAAAAGGGGGGGGTCTAGGCCCCTTGAACCCCCCCTGGGTGCGGGCCTGCGTCAAAGATAAGCGAATTTAGTGCTTAAGTAGGCAAAACTCGAGCAAAAATTTTTGACAGTTTGGCCTTCTGAGCGAATTTTTCAGTGCAGAAGTTGGTACCTAAAAGGGCACCCACCCTCCACTAGAATAAGCCCAGCCCTTGGTTTGACCTTTATAGAGGAGGGTCGTCAACGTTCGTGACCCCATTCCACTTATATGCGTATATATAAGTGTGTATATATATATATATATATATATATATATATATATATATATATATATATATATATATATATATATATATATGAAGGTCGCGGCAGCGACCCCTATAATATGTGTGAAAAGTGGCTGGAGACAGTGTAAAATAAGCTGCGCAAAATCCTGCGCAGATCCTGCGCAGATTTCATGCGCAAATTGTAGAGCACATCGAGTTTAGTATGTCTGTGAAGTTTCAGCCCCGTATCACTTACCGTTAAAAAGTTGCGCCCCGGACCGGTTATGGCGGCGATTTTTTTTTTCCGGTTTCTCCTATTTGATGGTTGTATTGTACATAATGTTCGCCGCTTTCACGTGATCTGCAGCGGTGGGCCAACCTAAAGGGCTATGGGGTCTAGTAGTACCCTCTAAAGAATTTAAGAATCACAACTTTTTTTGCGCCGCAGCTGCGCCACAGCGCCGCAGTGGCGCCGCAAAGTCGGCTCATAGCGAAAAGTGACCATTTTTGTGGTCGTCGCTCAGGTCGAACGTTACGAGCTGGAGCTGATTTTTTTTATATTCAGAAATTACATATATTGAACTAACTAACGGTCCAGGTTGCGTTTCTCTATCACTTCCCTAGCGACCACAGTGGCCCGTCAAAGATGGCGAAAATTCGAAAAATGAAAAATCGAAATTTCTCGCTATCTATTTAACTTTTACGTCAAGAAAATGAAGTAAACGCTGGCCAGCAGGCGGATCCACGAAGGATACAAGGCATTAATCATAAAGAAATAATGAAAAACGCCTGCCTGCAGTCACTAAGGCCGAAGCCTTAGTCCGAACAGGAGAGAGCCAATGGGCGCGGTGAGCGCTCTTACCCAGGGAGAACTATTCCCTGGAGCTCCTGCCTGGTTGTCCAAAGAAGGACAGCCAGCTCGGCTCTATCTGTGCTGCAACATAGCCAGAGAAGGTTTTATCAAAACCTCTCTGACTGTGCTATGCACAGAAAGAGGACTGCAGTGGCCAGCGGATCTCCGTAGAGATACAAACAGCATTTACGTCAAGAAAATGAAGTAAACGCTGGCCAGCAGGCGGATCCACGAAGGATACAAGGCATTAATCATAAAGAAATAATGAAAAACGCCTGCCTGCAGTCACTAAGGCCGAAGCCTTAGTCCGAACAGGAGAGAGCCAATGGGCGCGGTGAGCGCTCTTACCCAGGGAGAACTATTCCCTGGAGCTCCTGCCTGGTTGTCCAAAGAAGGACAGCCAGCTCGGCTCTATCTGTGCTGCAACATAGCCAGAGAAGGTTTTATCAAAACCTCTCTGACTGTGCTATGCACAGAAAGAGGACTGCAGTGGCCAGCGGATCTCCGTAGAGATACAAACAGCATTTACGTCAAGAAAATGAAGTAAACGCTGGCCAGCAGGCGGATCCACGAAGGATACAAGGCATTAATCATAAAGAAATAATGAAAAACGCCTGCCTGCAGTCACTAAGGCCGAAGCCTTAGTCCGAACAGGAGAGAGCCAATGGGCGCGGTGAGCGCTCTTACCCAGGGAGAACTATTCCCTGGAGCTCCTGCCTGGTTGTCCAAAGAAGGACAGCCAGCTCGGCTCTATCTGTGCTGCAACATAGCCAGAGAAGGTTTTATCAAAACCTCTCTGACTGTGCTATGCACAGAAAGAGGACTGCAGTGGCCAGCGGATCTCCGTAGAGATACAAACAGCATTTACGTCAAGAAAATGAAGTAAACGCTGGCCAGCAGGCGGATCCACGAAGGATACAAGGCATTAATCAGAGAAATAATGAAAAACGCCTGCCTGCAGTCACTAAGGCCGAAGCCTTAGTCCGAACAGGAGAGAGCCAATGGGCGCGGTGAGCGCTCTTACCCAGGGAGAACTATTCCCTGGAGCTCCTGCCTGGTTGTCCAAAGAAGGACAGCCAGCTCGGCTTAGTGACTGCAGGCAGGCGTTTTTCATTATTTCTTTATGATTAATGCCTTGTATCCTTCGTGGATCCGCCTGCTGGCCAGCGTTTACTTCATTTTCTTGACGACAACGCTCTTGCTTACTCTACGGAGATCCGCTGGCCACTGCAGTCCTCTTTCTGTGCATAGCACAGTCAGAGAGGTTTTGATAAAACCTTCTCTGGCTATGTTGCAGCACAGATAGAGCCGAGCTGGCTGTCCTCTCTTTGGACAACCAGGCAGGAACATAGCCAGGGAAAGTTTTCCACCTCGTAGGTAAGAGCGCTCACCGCGCCCATTGGCTCTCTCCTGTTCGGACTAAGGCTTCGGCCTTAGTGACTGCAGGCAGGCGTTTTTCATTATTTCTTTATGATTAATGCCTTGTATCCTTCGTGGATCCGCCTGCTGGCCAGCGTTTACTTCATTTTCTTGACGTAAATGCTGTTTGTATCTCTACGGAGATCCGCTGGCCACTGCAGTCCTCTTTCTGTGCATAGCACAGTCAGAGAGGTTTTGATAAAACCTTCTCTGGCTATGTTGCAGCGCAGATAGAGCCGAGCTGGCTGTCCTTCTTTGGACAACCAGGCAGGAGCTCCAGGGAATAGTTCTCCCTGGGTAAGAGCGCTCACCGCGCCCATTGGCTCTCTCCTGTTCGGACTAAGGCTTCGGCCTTAGTGACTGCAGGCAGGCGTTTTTCATTATTTCTTTATGATTAATGCCTTGTATCCTTCGTGGATCCGCCTGCTGGCCAGCGTTTACTTCATTTTCTTGACGTAAATGCTGTTTGTATCTCTACGGAGATCCGCTGGCCACTGCAGTCCTCTTTCTGTGCATAGCACAGTCAGAGAGGTTTTGATAAAACCTTCTCTGGCTATGTTGCAGCGCAGATAGAGCCGAGCTGGCTGTCCTTCTTTGGACAACCAGGCAGGAGCTCCAGGGAATAGTTCTCCCTGGGTAAGAGCGCTCACCGCGCCCATTGGCTCTCTCCTGTTCGGACTAAGGCTTCGGCCTTAGTGACTGCAGGCAGGCGTTTTTCATTATTTCTTTATGATTAATGCCTTGTATCCTTCGTGGATCCGCCTGCTGGCCAGCGTTTACTTCATTTTCTTGACGTAAATGCTGTTTGTATCTCTACGGAGATCCGCTGGCCACTGCAGTCCTCTTTCTGTGCATAGCACAGTCAGAGAGGTTTTGATAAAACCTTCTCTGGCTATGTTGCAACAAAGGAAGAGCCGAGCTGGCTGTCCTTCTTTGGACAACCAGGCAGGAGCTCCAGGGAATAGTTCTCCCTGGGTAAGAGCGCTCACCGCGCCCATTGGCTCTCTCCTGTTCGGACTAAGGCTTCGGCCTTAGTGACTGCAGGCAGGCGTTTTTCATTATTTCTTTATGATATCTATTTAACTTTGAACGCTCAAATCTTCCATACAATGGTTTTCTGGCACGGAGAATCGATTCCCGCAGTCAGTTTTACCGTCAGACCCACCCATCTTGCTGGGCTGGTTCCACTTTGCCGTCGGGAGGGTCAAGTCGGAAACCGCTTCCTGGAGGTCCATACTAGGCTTTACCTGGCCTCTCAAAACTTTGTCTATAGGGGTTTTCTGGTGCGTCCAGCTCATTCCCGGTGTCCTTTTTGCCGTAGGACTCATCCATCTTGCTGTGCTGGTTCCACTTTGCCGTCTGGAGGGTCATGTCGGAAACCGCTTCCTGGAGGTCCATAGTAGGCTCTACCTGGCCTCTCAAAACTTTGTCTATAGGGGTTTTCTGGTGCGGCCAGCTCATTCCCGGTGTCCTTTTTGCCGTAGGACTCATCCATCTTGCTGTGCTGGTTCCACTTTGCCGTCTGGAGGGTCATGTCGGAAACCGCTTCCTGGAGGTCCATAGTAGGCTCTACCTGGCCTCTCAAAACTTTGTCTATAGGGGTTTTCTGGTGTGCCCAGCTCATTCCCGGTATCCGTTTTGCCGTCCGACGTACCTATTTTGCTGGGCTGGTTCCACTTTGCCGTTTGAAGGGTCAGTCGGGTGGGGGGTCAAGTGGTCGAAAATAAAATTTTTCAAAAGTGGTCAAATTTGGTACCAAATGAAAGTCCTAAGCGAGCTGAGCAACGTTTGTCATAGAACTGCATGCTCAAAGTGGCTGTAGAGTGCTGTGGTGGGTTGGGGTGGGGACTTGGCGATTTTCGGTCAAAAATGAAAGTTTTCAAAAGTGGTCAAATTTGGTACCAAATGAAAGCCCTAAGCGAGCTGAGCAACTTTTGTCATAGAACTGCATGCTCAAAGTGGCTGTAGAGTGCTGTGGTGGGGTGGGGTGGGGACTTAGGCGATTTTCGGTCAAAAATGAAAGTTTTCAAAAGTGGTCAAATTTGGTACCAAATGAAAGCCCTAAGCGAGCTGAGCAACGTTTGTCATAGAACTGCATGCTCAAAGTGGCTGTAGAGTGCTGTGGTGGGTTGGGGTGGGGACTTGGGCGATTTTCGGTCAAAAATGAAAGTTTTCAAAAGTGGTCAAATTTGGTACCAAATGAAAGCCCTAAGCGAGCTGAGCAACTTTTGTCATAGAACTGCATGCTCAAAGTGGCTGTAGAGTGCTGTGGTGGGGTGGGGTGGGGTGGGGACTTGGGCGATTTTCGGTCAAAAATGAAAGTTTTCAAAAGTGGTCAAATTTGGTACCAAATGAAAGCCCTAAGCGAGCTGAGCAACGTTTGTCATAGAACTGCATGCTCAAAGTGGCTGTAGAGTGCTGTGGTGGGTTGGGGTGGGGACTTGGGCGATTTTCGGTCAAAAATGAAAGTTTTCAAAAGTGGTCAAATTTGGTACCAAATGAAAGCCCTAAGCGAGCTGAGCAACGTTTGTCATAGAACTGCATGCTCAAAGTGGCTGTAGAGTGCTGTGGTGGGTTGGGGTGGGGACTTGGGCGATTTTCGGTCAAAAATGAAAGTTTTCAAAAGTGGTCAAATTTGGTACCAAATGAAAGCCCTAAGCGAGCTGAGCAACTTTTGTCATAGAACTGCATGCTCAAAGTGGCTGTAGAGTGCTGTGGTGGGGTGGGGTGGGGACTTAGGCGATTTTCGGTCAAAAATGAAAGTTTTCAAAAGTGGTCAAATTTGGTACCAAATGAAAGCCCTAAGCGAGCTGAGCAACGTTTGTCATAGAACTGCATGCTCAAAGTGGCTGTAGAGTGCTGTGGTGGGTTGGGGTGGGGACTTGGGCGATTTTCGGTCAAAAATGAAAGTTTTCAAAAGTGGTCAAATTTGGTACCAAATGAAAGCCCTAAGCGAGCTGAGCAACTTTTGTCATAGAACTGCATGCTCAAAGTGGCTGTAGAGTGCTGTGGTGGGGTGAGGTGGGGACTTAGGCGATTTTCGGTCAAAAATGAAAGTTTTCAAAAGTGGTCAAATTTGGTATCAAATGAAAGCCCTAAGTGAGCTGAGCAACTTTTGACATGGAACCATCCACCAATATTTGCTGTGCCAAATAACGTCACGTGCCCATGAAACTTTTGTCTTTACTTCTTCAATTTAAAGGATATATATACCTATTTATATTTATTATATATTTAAAGGATATTTAAAGGATATATATACGATACAGCCAACACACACATATTATCCTCTTTTGTGCGGAGCATTTTTGTTACTTGTATATATATAGTATATATATATATATATACCTCCTGGAAATTCGTTTACTTGCCCACCTCCTACTATCGGCTGGAAGTCCGGCAAGTCAAAATATTTACCAATCCAATGTCAACTTAAGCTAAAAATTTGAAACAAACATTGGCTCAAGGTTGCTTTAAAACAGCGCAAAACCTCAATCCACCAGCCACACCTGCACAGCAAAATGCTTGTTAAGGCAACGGAATAATGATTTGAAACCGCAGAGAAACGCATATGAACTCATTAATTAGGAATAGGGATGGGCGCGGAAAAAAGGACTGGAAAAAAGGTTTTTTCCGTTTTTTTCCGATGGGGTGGAAAAAATGGAAAACTATTCCAAACGTTATTTTGACGATTTTTACAATGAAATATCATGTTTTCTGAGCTTTTCCAGCAATTTCACACTATTTACAACCTTTTCCGTAGGTCATACTAGGTGGGCGGTGGGGGTGTGCTAAATCTGACGAAATTGTATTTGGGTTTTTTTCGACGCATCGGAAAAATGGAAAAATATTCGGGACATGTTCTGAAAGTTAATTTATGACCTCAGAACATTAAAAAATATCAAAAACAGTGTTAAATGAGGTAAGAATACGATATTCATGAATTTGAGCTAATTGTGGGATTTGACATTTTTTCCCTTGGAATGTGAAAATGATTGCATAACTTAGGTTGAGTTAATAATTCCATACCTAACAGTGGAGTGTTCAACCAAAACTGTTACAATATCTGGAATTGTTTACTTTACGAAGCGCGTTACCTACGAAAACCACAAACTAGGTCTAGTATAACCGCCAAGGTATATATACACAGTCACCTGTCATTTGCTTTACACCTTCCCCCGCTGAAAATATTTGATTCCTATAAGTAATACTGGAACCTTTATAAGGGCTTGTGTTATTGCATTACCCCTGTAGGGCTACTAAATATCGTGAAAACTGCTTCGGTGCATGCAAAAACATGAAATAACGCAACTTAAAATTTAAAACATTTAAAACGTCTAATATGAGTCAGCATCTAAATCGGTAAAGGACAAGCTGTAACTGGCTAATATGAGCCGCTACGTTTCTCTTGGGCTCGTATTGACGCTTGCTGCCGTGGTTTCAACGGCTTAACATCACGACGACATCTCCATTTTGCCTACAGACTCTTTACTTTTATTCACAAGTCTCTGAACAAATCCTCATCGATTTGCGTAATATCAATAGCTTCATGTAATGTTTGGTTACAGATGTCCTGACTGAATCTAATTTTGCTAGCTCAAACACCGAATTTAAGGTATCTGAACACTTTATACAGCTAAAGTTCTCCCCATTAAAGTTGTATTAGGTGGAATATATTTGGCATATACCAGTTTTGAAACACTGAAATACTAGAAACAAATGTATAAAGCTCCTGTAAACCGGTATAGTCTTCACTATCGGCTGACTGTACATAGCATTTATACAACAAAATACACAACTCATCTGTAAAAATTTGATGTGTGCTTATCCACGGTGTCGTACGATTGACTTTACTTATTGCATCAAGAGCACACGTATGTCAGGACAATTATGCATACATATATATATATGCGAATTTGAAAAGTGCAAAAGAGTTAACTCAACTTAGTATCCTCGCGTCAATATGAGCCCAAGAGAAACGTAGCGGCTCATATTAGCCAGTTACAGCTTGTCCTTTACCGATTTAGATGCTGGCTCATATTAGACGTTTTAAATCTTGTCCTTGACACATTTAAATGCTGACCCTCATAGCTCATATTGCATTTTACATGCGACTGCAAGGAGCATTTTTCCTACTTGTCCTTCTTCCAATTTTTGGGAGCTCCGCCTTATTAAGGCTCCGAAACTCCGAAAAACGCTGATTTAGGTGGTATGACCAATTCGCATGTCCAATAACATTTGTATGCCAAATGTCAGCCTTCCAGCTATCTCCAGTAGCCTGAACCAGGAACTGGTTCAACTTTGAACCAGTTGAATCAGATCTGGCCAGCCATGGGTCGGATCCCCCAAAATAACACCACCAGTGGATTCCCCATGCCCAATAACCTTTGTATGCCAAATATCAGCCTTCCAGCTATTTCCAGTAGCTTGAACCAGGACCTGGTTCAACTTTGAACCAGATGAACCAGATCTGGCCAGCCTTGGGTCGGATCCCCAAAATAACACCACCAGTGAATTCCCCATGCCCAATAACCTTTGTGTGCAAAAGATCAACCTTCCAGCTATCTCCTGTTTTTGTAGGCGATTTTAATTTACCTAATGTGAATTGGGACATGATGTTAGCAAGCAATAACAGGGAAAATTCTTTTATCGACCTATTGGCTGAAACTGGGCTAAATCAAGTAGTTAAAAATCCTACTCGTTTTGCTCCACCAAATATTCTAGATCTAGTTCTGATTTCTGATGTTACTCTTTCTACTCCCGTGCAGATAGAATCTCCTTTAGGAAATTCGGACCATGCTTCTTTACTTTTTGATTTGAGGGTTCAGTGTAAAGAGGACATAAGCTATTTCCGCAACTTTTTCTGTATGGATTGTATAAGTATTAGTCAACGATTGTGTAATGTAGATTGGCATATGTTTTTTTGGAGTGCATATAATGGGGTTGGTAATCCGGTGGAATGCTTTTGGAGTGCGTTTAAGAATTTTGTCCACTCTTTAATTGAAATTTATGTACCTGTTGTGAAGTGTAATAAGAATGCGTTGCCGTGGCCAAATTCTCTGAAAAGGTTATATAGAAATAAGATTGCGGCTTTTAAATCTTGGAGTCGCTCCATGGATTATGCGGCTAAACGAGAATACGAAGCTTTAAATAGATTATTCTCTGAACAGTTAAACTTATTTTTAAGTGAATACGAAAGAAGTCTTGCAAACAATCCAAATTCAAAAAAGTTTTTCAAGTATGCGAATTCTAAACTTAAAAATAAACCTGGTATTCCTGTATTAAATAAGAATGATGGGACAAGAGCTAGAAACGACCATGACAAATGTAATGTACTAAATGAGTTTTTCTCTTCTGTGTACACTTTAGATAATGGGAGAGATCCGACTGTTGTTCATGAATCCCAAGTTATTTGTGATAGTTTCAGTTTTGATGTTGTCACTGTTTATGAAGCTTTGTCTAAGATTAAACCGACTCTTGTTAGAGGCCCTGATGAAATTCCTTATATTTTTTATAAAAAATTCGCAGCGGAACTTGCTTTTCCCATATGGTTTATTACTGATTTTGCTTGCACTTCTGGACACATCCCACAGGATTGGAAAGATGCAAATGTCGTGCCAATTTTTAAAAGTAAAGGATCGAGAAACCAACCGGACAACTATAGAGACGTTTCGCTAACATGTGGCGCGGCTAGGCCTATAGATTGGATTTTAAATGATACTTTACGATCACATTGTTTTAGTAATAATCTAATTGCTGCTGCTCAACATGGTTTTTGTAAGGGAAAATCGACTGTTACAAATCTGTTGTTTTGTGTAGATAAATGGACTACTGCTTTGGATAATCGTTTATGTACAGATGTGGCTTATATTGATTTAAAAAAAGCGTTCAATTCAATTTCACTGCCTAAACTTAAAGTTAGATTGCAAGCCTACGGATTTCAAGGGGTTGTTTTAAATGTTGTATCTTCTTTTGTGAATGGCAGACGCCAGAGAGTAAAGCTGCATGACGCCCATTCAGGTTTTGTAGATGTAACCAGCGGTGTTGCTCAAGGCTCCGTTGTCGGTCCAACTCTGTTCTTAATATATATTAATGAAGTTTTGAATGTATTGGGTTCTGTTAATTGTGCTGCCTATGCGGATGACATGAAACTGTTTGCAGTCGGTACTGATAGAAGCTTAATATTAAGCTCTTTGCTACAAGGTTTCTTTGAATGGGTTGAAAACTGGCAACTGTCGGTCGCATGGACGAAATCTTTTATTTTGTATATTGGTAGACAAAATGAGAGAAACCCTTACATTTTTAATGGAAATACATTGATAAATTCTGATGGATGTTCCGATCTGGGTGTGTGGGTTCCTCAAAA
Organism: Trissonchulus latispiculum; assembly: GCA_030248195.1. Classification (NCBI taxonomy): domain Eukaryota; kingdom Metazoa; phylum Nematoda; class Enoplea; order Enoplida; family Ironidae; genus Trissonchulus; species Trissonchulus latispiculum. Next base: position 43,196 of record JASAND010015717.1, read on the forward strand.
TCTAAAGTTTGGAGTGCACATAAATCGCATTGCGAATAAGGCTTTGTCTGTTTTGTCTATTATGTTACGAAGCTTTACTTCGGATGACTTATCAGTGAGAATTAGATTATACAAAGCTTATGTATTACCAATATTATCATATGCTTCGGAAGTTTGGAATCCTTGGCTAAAACAAGATATTGAAAAGATTGAAAAGGTTCAAAAGAAATTTTGTAGTTCGTTTTATGAATTTAGGCATTTATCATATAAGGATCAGTGCGAAGTGTTGGGTTTAGTATCTTTGGAACTAAATAGGTTGATGACTGATTTAACTTTGGTGTATAAGATTGTTTATGGACACGTTGGAATCTCTTTTCCAGTCTCTGTTTTCGTTATCAGCTAATGTACGTAACACACGGGGCCATTTGCTTAGGCTAGAGAAACCAAAGTTCTCATTAGACGTTCGAAAATATTTTTTCGCGAACAGGATAGTGAACTCTTGGAATTCTTTGCCTGAAAATATAGTTTTAGCTAAAGATTTGAAATCTTTTAAGGAGCTTTTGTTTGAAAGCAGGCACTTGCTTTTGCGATATCTCGTTGTTTACAAATGGTAGGTTGGAGATCACATTAAGTTGGTTATATGAATGCCTGAGTTTGTAACTTTCTCTGTCTTATGTTAATGGTATATTTTGTATTTGAGTAAATCGATGTACCGTCCTTGTTGAAATTCTTTTGGAGTAAATCTTTC